>NW_020718693.1:3456-18022 GCF_900518725.1 Notechis scutatus
TTTTGGAAATCCCATCCGTAAAGCTCAGGGGAAAAAAAAAAAAAAGACCTATCGGGCAGACTTTGTTCGGATTCTCTCATTTTCTACCTGGAATGGCAAAAGTGCTAACCTGGACAAATGTCCATGGGCTCTTGTGGTCAGTTGCACCAATGGGGACGTCTGCTGGTGTTGGTTTTGGGGGTGAAATAAATGGGGGTGGTAGTGTTGGTGATGTTCTAGAGGCAGCAGAGACCGGGAACATATTCAAGGGTTTGGGAGAGACATTTGGGGGAAGGTCAAGACTGAGAGTGAGATTTGATGGACGGGTTTTGGACACGTGCTATATTTTGGGAGGAAAGGGAAGGGAGAGAGGGTGGAAGGAGGAAGAGGAGGGAGGGTAAAAGATAGAAGGAGGAAGGAGATGAAAGAAAGAAGGAGGGAAGGAGGGAAGGAAGGGAAGGAGGAAAGAAGGAAGAAGGAAGGGGAGGAGGGAAGGAAGAGTTAAGGGGTGGGAGGAAAAAAAGGAGGGAGGGAGGAGGGGAGGAAGGAAGGGAAGGATAGAAGGAAGGGGAGGGAGAGAGGAGGAAATGAAGGAAAGACAAGGAGGGAGGATGGGGAAGATGAGGGAGGATAGAAAGAAGGAGGAGGAAGGGAAGGAATGAAGACATGAAGGAAAGGAGGAAGGGAGGGAGGAAGGAAGGAAGGAAGGGGAGGGAGGAAATGAAGGAAAGACAAAGAGGGAGGATGGGGAAGATGAGGGAGGATAGAAGGAAGGAAGTGGCAGAAGGAAGGGAAGAAATGAAGAAATGAAGGGAAGGGAAGAAGGGAGGGAGGAAGTGAGAGAGGGAGGAAAAAGGAAGGAAGGAAGGAAGGGAGGGATGGATGGATGGATGGATGGAGGGAGGAAGGAAGGAAGGAAGGAAGGAAGGAAGGAAGGAAGGAAGGAAGGAAGGAAGGAAGGAAGGAAGGAAGGAAGGAAGGAAGGAAGAGTGAGTGAGCAAATATAGGAATTCTTGGAAAGTAATCTTTTGGCTAGGAATAATGGAAAGGAGGCAGTGAGCAAAGAAATAACAAAGGCAAACAAAACAAAAATGAAAAAGTAAGTTAGGACAAGTTTTTATCTCATCCCTTTCTGGTTAAGCTAAGCCAATGCTTCCATAGCAATCACTGAATTTTGAAGGGCGTCTCCAGACTCCTCTACACCTTCCGAGGGTAAATTTCTGGGTCACAGAAATTGTACCAAGCAAGAGCTTCACCCTGTCTCTTGCCTTTGTTTCAAAGGCCAGGAATAATGGGAAGAGGCTGACCGTTGCGTGGGAGGGAAGGGAGGGGGGGACGGGAAGAAGCAGAGTTACGATCCTGCACAAAAGATTATCTGAGTGAAACAAGTAATCCTTGACTTACAACCATTTGTTTAGTCACCTTTCAACGTTACAACAGCGTTGAAAAAAAAGTGACTTATGACCATTGTTCACACTTACGACCATTGCAGCATCCTTATGGTCATGTGATCAAAATTCAGATGCTTGGCAACTAACTCATATTTACAACAGTTGCAAAGAGTCACGTGATCACCTTTTGTGACCTTCTGACAAGCAAAGTCAATGGGGAAGCCAGATTCACTTAACAGCTGTGGCAAGGAAGGTCATAAAACGGGGCAAAACTCACTCTAAAAATATCTCGCTTACCAATGGAAATTTGTGGTCATAAGTCGAGGACAATCTGTACTAAGCTGCAAAGCTCCTCGACTCCCAAGGGGATGAGAGATCCAAGGATCTAAAGGAAAGGATGAGGCGAGAAGGCTCACCACTCCACTGCTCCAGAAGAAATACCACTATACTATCTTCATAGTTGTTTTTCTAGAGCAGTGTTTCTCAAACTTGGCACCTTTAAGAGGTATGGACTTCAACTCCCAGAATTCCCCAGCCAGCAATGGACTGCTATGGAGTATCAAAAGAGTTGTTGGTTAATCAGGTTAGCTGCAGAAGGGTACCCAAGATGGACGGCTGTTTTAGAGATACAGGATGGCACGGTGATCACAAATCAGTGCAAAAATGCTTAATGTTGACGTTGGCCGTAGGGTTGGGAATTTTAGTGAGACTCAAGAGTCTTGTAGCTTTTAATTCAAATACACATGCACACACCCACACCCACACCTACACCCACATCCCAACAGAGAGAGAGATAGAGAGACAGAGAGACAGACAGACAGAGACACACACACACACACAGAGAGAGAGAGAGAGAGACAGAGACAGAGAGACAAAGACAGAGACAGACAGACAGACAGACAGAGACAAACAGAGACACAGAGACAGACAGACAGAGAGAGAGAGAGAGACAGAGACAGAGATGGAAAGAGAGAGAGATAGACGGAGAGAGATAGAGAGAGAGGCACACACACACACAAAGAAAGAGAGAGAGACAGAAACAGAGAGAGAGAGAGAGAGAGAAGAAATATCTAGGTCTCACAGTTGAAGGTAACTAATGCTTAATTTTGATGTTGACCACAGAGTTGAGAACTTTAGTGAGACTCAAAGTATTGCAGCTTTAATTCAGACACAAATAAAGAGAGAAAGAGAAAGAGAGAGACAGAGACAGAGAAATGGAGTTTCTACATCTCATGGTTGAGAGCAACTTGACGGCCCTATAATACTTAGTATTGATCTTGGCCACAGAGTTGGGAACTTTAGTGAGGCTCAGAGTATGTAGCTTCAGTTTAAACATAGACAGGCAGATAAGTTTCTAGATCTCAGGGTTGAAAGCGTACACTTCCAGAGATCTTTTGGAGTCAGCTGACTGTAGGTGGCTTGAGCTCACCCCTCGGGCAGACCTTCTGTCCAGGGTGTTCTGTTGTCCCTGATTCCTGATTAGCTTTCGACGCTGAGTGTTTAGATGGCAATTTATTGTTGCACCTGACCCCAGTTTTTCTTCCAGCTTGCACAAGGCTGGACCACACTGCCTGGACCGTGACTGCTGCCCATAAACATGATTTATCACAGTCCTTTAGGGAGAAACACTCCTTCCCTCGGCATCAAGTTATTTTACCAGATGGACCGTCTGTTACTTCGCTGATAAGTCTGGACAGTGATTTAACTGATTGCAGAATGCAGTCTCCTATCTCCCCTAGATGTCATCTGTGAGTTAACAGCCTGCAAGCATTTTCTGACTTTCTTGCTTTTTCCCCCCAGGAAGAGCCTATATAGCCAGGATTATGGACAGTTTCTGACCTGCTTGGCAAGAAACATGTTTTAGTTGAACCGTGGAATGGAAAATGAGGACAGGTGTAAAATCTGCTCTTCAGAAAACTGACTGGAATCTGAGCACTTGATAGCCACCTAGATGTTCACAGTTCCAAACTTTTCCACTTTTATGTTTTTAATGAATTTTATTAAAATTATAGTAGTCCTCGACTTACAACCGTTTGTTTAGTTCCAAGTTACAAGGGCATTAAAAAAGGTGACACATGATTGGTTTTCACACTTACTACCATGCAGCATTTTCCATGCTCAGGTGATCAAAATTTGGATGCTTGGCAATTGGCAAGTACATTTATGACTGTTGCAGCAACCCGGGTTTATTTGATCAACATTTATAACCTTCCCAGCTGGCTTCTGGCACATAAAGTCAATGAGGGAAGCCAGATTCACTTAATGACCACATGATTCACTTAACAACTGTAATGATTCGTTTTTATGAGCCTTGGTGGCGCAGTGGCTAGAGTTCAGTACTCCAGGCTACTTCTGACGGCTGCCTGCAATTTGGCAGTTCAAATCTCACCAGGGTCAAGGTTGACAAAGCCTTCCATCCTTCCGAGGTGGGTAAAATGAGGATCCAAATTGTTGGGGGCAATATGCTGACTCTGTAAAACTTCTTAGGGAGGGCTGTAAAGCACTCTAAAGTGGTATATAAGTCTAAGTGCTATTGCTAACAACTGTGGCAAAAAAGACTGTAAATTGGGGTGCAACTCATGCTAACAGCTGTCTTGATTATCAACAGAAAGTTTGGGCTTAATCATTTTCATGATTTTTTTAAAAAAGCTGAGGTGCCTTCAGGAGTGAAGGAACCCAAGATCCGAAGAGGTGCTTGCCCTCAAGGTCAGGGCATTATGGGAAAAATAAAATAGTTCCCATACTTTTCCTGCCAGATCTGTTAATGGAAGTGAGGAGTGATGTTGCCTAATTATTGGATTCTGTCCATCTTGAGCTGTGGATCAATATGTAAAATTAAAAACAACAACACCATTTCTCAAATAACCTCTTCTGCTCCCCCAGTTTTTTCCTATATCATCCCCCTGGTGAGGCCATCCATAGCTGTGGGGGTGTACCTTGATGTACAGAAAAATTATCTTCAACAGTTGAATGCAAAAAATTGTCTACTTTGTTCATAAAAATATAACATTTGGCTTGTGCTGCCTTTGATTGATTGATTGATTCATTGATTCATTCATTTATTCATTTTATGTCATCAAGTTGAACCAGTTGTGTGGTTGGGCCAATCACCAGGAGACAGTGAGTTCTAGTTCTGCCTTAGGCATGAAAGCCAGCTGAGTGATTTTGAGCAAATCACCAGGAGACTGTGAGTTATAGTCCCACTTTAGGCAAGAAAGCTATGAGTGAGTTTGGGCCAATCACCAGAAGACTAGGAGTTCTAGTCCTGTCTTAGGTAGAAAGCTGCCTGGGTAACTTTGGGCGAATCAGCAGGAGACAGTGAATTCTAGTTCTGCCTTAGGCATGAAAACCGCTGAGTGACTTTGAGCCAGTCCCTCTCTTGCAACTCAACCAATCCATCTAACAGGATTGTTGTTGTGGGGAAAATAGGAGGAAGGAATGAATATTGGGTGTGTTTAACACCTTATTTATAAACAACAATAAAGGCAGGAATAAAATAAAGTAGTCATTTTCAACTTCTAGTGATCACATAGATAATCTCCAAGCCTTTGGAAAATTCCTCCAGTTCTGGGAGGAATTGGATTCAGTCATCAGCGGTTTAGAAACAGAAAGAAAAATAAAAGATTCACATGAAAATCAAGTCTGGGTGGAAGGTGCCTTAAGCCAAGGAGAAGGCATAAAATGGCTTTGACAGGCAGGCGGGCAGGATAACGGTGCTTGATTAAGTAAAGCTTGCTGTCCTCCTAGCCTCGCACAGGCTAAACTAAATGGTTATAATAATCCAAAGGGTCTTGCCCTTTTCATCTAATGCCTGGGGGATTTCTTGTCTGGGCTCTCCAATTCTTAAAGACATATTTGTGTTCAAAGATTGTAAGCTGCCGGGGAAGATCAGGAGCTTACAACCGCAGGCATTAAAAGAGGAGAAAGATCTAGGCTTACACTGAAACTTAAACTGGAACAAATGGATCTTCTTCTACCTTCAATGTCTGTCTTTTTAACCGCTGGAAACAATGCTGAAGTTTGTAGGGAAGGATGGCAAACCTTCCTTTAGTCCAACCAGAGAAACATCTTTGCATTCCTGACCTCGTTTTGGCCAGCATTCCCAATCTTTGGAATCCTTGGTGCTTTCTGAACTTGGTTATTTGTTTGCAGACGTTTCATTACCCAGCTAGGTAACATCATCAGTGTGACCGAGCGTTTAATAAAGGTGGTCCTCGACTTACAACCATTTGTTAAGTAACCATTCTAAGTTACAACAGCACTAAAAAAAAGTGACTTATGACCATTTTTCACCTTTATGACTGTTGCAACATCCCCATGGTCTTGTGATGAAAATTCTGACGTTTGACAGTATGATGGTTGAAGTATCCCAGGGTCATGTGATCACCTTCTGGGATCTTCTGACAAGCAAGTCAATGTTTAACACAGATTCACTTAACAGTCCTGTTACCAATTTAAGAACTGCAGCGATTCATTTAGCAACCGTGGCAAGGAAAGTCATAAAATAGGCTAAAACTCATGGAGTCTCGCTTAGCATTGGAAATTTTGGACTCAGTTGTGGTTGTAAGTCAAGGACTACTTATAATATGAGAATCTACTATAGTAGGCTCTCTGCCAAAGATTTGTGCACCCACTCAACCACAGGGTCCTTCAAGACATTCATCTAAATGTGTGAACAAACTCATTTCAGACATTTTCAGCAGTGTGGTCTCAGAATGAAAATGTGAGTGGTTTCAGCCTGCAATTTTAAACTGGATGGGATCGGTCTTAGAACTTAGTCATAAGTCTTTGCATCTTGACCTTATAGTTTTTGAGACTTTGAGTCTTATAAACTCATATAGGCAGTCCTTGACTTACAACCATTCATTTAGTGACTGTTTGAAGTTACAATGGCATTGGAAAAAAGTGACTTAAGGACTAGTTCTCACACTTACGACACCCCCATGGTCATGTGATCAAAATTTGGATGCTTGGCCATTGGTTATATTTAGAATGGGTTGCAGTGTCCTGGGGATCACGTGATCACCTTTTGCAACCTTCAGGCAAGCAAAGTCTGTGGGGAAGCCAGATTCATTTTACAGCCATATTACCAACTTAATAACTGCAGTGATTCACTTAACAACTGTGGCAAGAAAGGTCGTAAAATGGGGCAAAACTCACTTAACAATTGTCTCACTTAGCAACATAAATGCTGGGCTCTGTTGTAGTCATAAGCCGAGGACTAGTCTTTGAGTCTCAGCCTTAGCGATGGGATACCTGAGTCAGTAGGAAATAGCAAAGCAAAAGAAAAGGAAATTAAACCAATCAGAAATTAAAGAAAGGAGGAGAAAGAAAAGTCTTCAGCTATGGCCATGTCCTTTGAACCAGGACCAGTTTTCCTCATTATGTTTTAGATTCAGACAGTCACTTTTACAATCTCCAAAAGGGCACTTACATTGTCTGGGCTTGTTAGGGTCTTCCTTTCCAGCCTTAATTGTCTCTTCTCATCTTTATCTCGTCCTGAATGCAAGAAAGGCAAATCATCCTCCGCCCTCAGTTCCTGGTGATCAACCATAAATGCTAGAAGCACACAGGTTAGCCTGACCTTTGTCTTCTTAATGTGTAACATTAGCCCAGGTTTCTCGCTTTCCATTTTTACTTTCCTAATGAGGCCTTCTGAGTCTTCTACTTACGATGGGGCATGTGGAGTGAGTCGTGGATGTGCTGGGAAAATTGATTAGGTTTAGCCAGGTTGAGGATGTAGAAGGATGGGAAGAGATATAAAGGGGGCAGGTGGGATTAAGGAGCTTCTAAAATATCCCATGAACAACCACAAACTACTATTAAAGTTAGTTAATGCAGCTGTAGAGGTGGTCAACAGTATTAAGTGTTTGCGGTTGCAGATAACTAACAATCCGAACTGGTCTCTCCACACATCATCCTTAGTGAAGCATGCAAACCAGCGTCTGCATTTCCTGCATTTTGGATGAGGAGAGCACATCTTTCTCCTTCTGTCCCGGTCACTTTTTACAGAGGCATGATTGAGAGCATTTAACAAACTGCATCCCTTTTTGGTTTGGTGGCTGCAGTGCCTCAGATAGAAAGTCCCTACAGGGAGTGGTGAGGACAGCCGAGAAGATTATAGGAAGCTCTCTTTCCCTTATTCAGGATGCTGCTTATAAGCACCATGTGCTTAGAGCTCAAAGCGTTGTTAGAGACCCCACACGCCCACTTCACGGTCTGTTTCTATTGCTTCCCTCTGGAAGGAGGTTTCAAAGTATTTCTGGCAGGACTACCTGATTCTGTAACAGCTTTTGTTCTTTATGCCATCCATCTGGTAAATTCACAAGATTTGTTTTTCTCGCCGTGTACATGTATACATTCGAACTAGACTGTGTTGTTTCTCCATGACATATATGTGGGTATATGCATGATTTTGTATTTATTTATTTATTTAGTCATATTTATGTAGTGTATATTATCATAGTGTATATGAGCTTCTGTGGTGCAGTGGTTAGAGTGCAGTCCTGCAAGCTACTTCTACTGCAGCCAGCTGCCTACAATTTGGCAGTTCAAATCCCACCAGGCTCAAGCTCCAAACTTTTCCACTTCTATGTTTTTTTTAAATGAATTTTATTAAAATTATAGTAGTCCTCAACTTACAACCGTTCGTTTAGTTCCAAGTTACAAGGGCATTAAAAAAGGTGACACATGATTGGTTTTCACACTTACTACCATGCAGCATTTTCCATGCTCAGGTGATCAAAATTTGGATGCTTGGCAATTGGCAAGTACATTTATGACTGTTGCAGCAACCTGGGTTTATTTGATCAACATTTATAACTTTCCCAGCTGGCTTCTGGCACATAAAGTCAATGAGGGAAGCCAGTTTCGCTTAATGAACACATGATTCACTTAACAACTGTAATGATTCACTTTTATGAGCCTCGGTGGCGCAGTGGTTAGAGTGCAGTACTCCAGGCTACTTCTGATGGCTGCCTGCAATTTGGCAGATCGAATCTCACCAGGCTCAAGGTTGACTCAGCCTTCCATCCTTCCGAGGTGGGTAAAATGAGGACCCAAATTGTTGGGGGGCAATATGCTGACTCTGTAAAACTTCTTAGGGAGGGCTGTAAAGCACTATAAAGCAGTATATAAGTCTAAGTGCTATTGCCATATTGCAGGTGGTGACCCTTTGAGAGCTGTATGCAACAAAATTTCATTTTAATGTTTGCCAATTAGTGTACATTCAAACAGACAATAAAGTTATTCTAAGTCTAAGACTTAATACCAAAAATAGTTAATAGCCACAATGCTCTGAAAGTGACCTAAAGATGAACCCAACGTGATGGCCATAATCTCGTAAACTGTGGGATCCTTGCTCTCTGAGCTTGGTTGTTTGCTTGCAGGCGTTTCATTATCTGATTAGGTAACATCATTAGTGCTAGAAGGGAGTGAAACAAAAAGACCAAAAATTTGCAGTGCGTACAAAATAGATGTTTGTGCAGATAAGATTATCAACCTTGATGCCAACCAAAACCAAGCATTTAATAGTGAGTGCCATAGCATGTGCACTAATCAAACAGGTGGCAAGAAAGTAGGGGCAGGCAGGCACATCTCAGGTTATGTAGACAGGAAACACAGTGTCAGACATAAAGATCTCAAGTGCCTATATACAAATGCACAAAGTCTGGGGAACAAGCAGGATGAACTCGAACTACGAATACACGAAGGTAAATATGATATAGTTGGAATAACAGAAACTTGATGGGATGAAACCCATGACTGGAATATACTGGTAGAAGGATACAAACTATTCAAAAAAACCAGACCCCATAAAAGAGGAGGTGGAGTTGCACTGTATGTAAAGGACCACTATATTGCTACAGAAATGCATGAAACCAAAGATGAAAACCTCCTAGAATGCATATGGGTCAATATAAAAGAAAAAAAGAATGACATGGCCATAGGCATATATTATAGGCCACCCAATCAAGCAGAAAAAATAGATGTCCTTTTTGCCAGCCAACTAACAAACATATGCAGGAAACACACAACAATAGTAATGTGAGACTTCAATTATCCTGATATCAATTGGAAAACTAGTTCTGCACCAAGTGAGAAATCAAATAAGTTCCTTTCCAACCTAGCTGACAACTTTGTTGTCCAAAAGGTAGAGGGTGAAACTAGAGGGACAGCCATACTGGACTTAATTCTTACAAACAGAGAAGAAGTGATAGAGGGAGTTGAAACTGCAGGAACCTTGGGTGAGAGTGACCATGTCATACTAGAATTCAACATAACACAAACACAAGCAACAGAACATAATGACACCAGAGTCTTGGATTTTAAAAGAGCTGATTTCAATAAACTCAGAGAGAACTTGTGAAAGATTCCATGAATGAAAATCCTAAAGGGGAAAACAACTCAAGAATCTTGGGAAACGCTAAAAAGTATGATCATAGAAGACCAGACCAGCACAATACCACTGAGAAAGAAAAACAAGAAATCCAAGAAGAAACCAGCATGGCTACACAAAGATCTCTCTGGCAAATTGAAAGAAAAAAAGGACAAGTACAAAAAATGGAAAGAAGGACATACAACTAAGGCAGAATATCAGCAGATAGCCAGAATCTACAAAGACGAAGTCGGGATAGCAAAGGATCAGAACGAACAAAGACTTGCAACAAAAGTCAAAGATAATAAAAAAAGTTTCTTCCAACATATAAATAACAAGAAAAAAAATCAAGGAAACAGTCGGTCCACTAAAGAGAGAAGATGGCAAGGAAGATGGCAAGGGAACAGAGAGAAAGCAGAACTGCTTAACTCATTCTTTGCCTCTGTCTTCATGCAAAAAGAAACTATAGCTCAACTCACCAAAAACATAACTGTAAAAGACAGACCAGAAATAAAAGTTAAAATAAGCAAAAAAAAAAAAAAAATAGTAAGAAAACACCTGTCTGATCTTGATGAAAACAAATCACCCGGGCCTGATGGATTACATCCCAGAGTTTTAAAGGAGCTGGCAGAGGTCATCTCAGAACCACTGCACCATATCTTTTTATTTATTTTTTATTTTTATTTATTTGATTTGTCAATCGCTTACAAAATAATAGGTATAAGTATATACATAGTTATGAATACATGAAATGGGTACATATAAGAAAAATAAAAGAAACAATAGGACAGGGACGGTAGGCATGTTGGTGTGCTTATGCACGCCCCCTACAGACCTCTTAGGAAAGGGTGAGGTCAATAGTAGACAGTCTATTTTGGGGTTTGGGGAAGAAACCACAGAGTCAGGCAGAGTATTCCAGACATTGACCACTCTGTTGCTGAAGTCGTATTTCCTGCAATCAAGTTTGGTACGGCTAACCTTGAGTTTGTATCTATTGTGTGCTCTTGTGTTGTTATGGTTGAAGCTGAAGTATTAATTGACAGGTAAGTCATTGCAATGTATGATTTTATATACCATACTTAGATCAGACCGAAGACGGTGTAATTCAAGGTTTTCTAGGTCTAGAATTTCAAGTCTGGTGGCATAAGGTATTCTACAATGAGTAGAGGAGTGGAGAACTCTTCTTGTGAAATATTTCTGGACTTTCTCAACTGTGCTAATATCAGATACGTAATGTGGGTTCCAGACTGATGAGCTGTATTCGAGTATTGGTCTAGCAAATGTTTTGTATGCTCTAGTTAGTAGTGTGATATTACCAGAGAAAAAGCTACGTAGGATTAGGTTAACAACTCTTAATGCCTTTTTGGCTATGTAGTTACAGTGGGCTCTAGCACTTAGGTCATTAGAGATGAGTATTCCAAGATCCTTGACAGAGCTTGGATCATCAACAAGATCTTGACTATTCAGCCTGTATTTTATTTTCTGATTTTTTCTACCAATATGTAAGACAGAGCATTTATTTGTTGAGATTTGAAGTTGCCATTTTTTTGACCATTCTGATACATAGTCAAGATCTTTTTGAAGGGTAGCAGTATTGTCTGTGGTATTGAACAGCTTTACATCATCAGTGAAAAGAACGCAGTTGCTCTTAATATGATCACAGAGGTAATTTATGTAGAGTATGAAGAGAGTTGGTCCTAGAACACTGCCTTGGGGGACATCACTATTGACAGGTACAGAATTTGATAGGATGCTCCCAATTTTGACCATTTGTTGTCTGTTTGACAGGAATGCTTCTATCCAGTTATGCAGTTGTCCAGAGATACCATAAGATTTTAGTTTTAGGAGTAGTTTGTCGTGTACCACTGAATCAAAGGCTTTACAGAAGTTGATGTAAATTGCGTCTATTGTTTTGCCCTGATCGAGTTGTGTAGTCCATATGTTTTTGCAGTGTAAGAGTTGCAGATTACAGGATAGTTTTTTTTCTGAAACCAAATTGTTTATTGGAGAGTAGGTTGTTTGTCTCTAAGTGGAGGATAATTGATTGGTTAATAATTGATTCCATGACTTTACAGGTGACGCAGCATAAGGAGATTGGTCTGTAATTTTGAACTAGGCTGGGGTCTCTCTTTTTGAAGATGGGGATGACCGTGGCTTGTGACCATAGGTTAGGCAAGGAGCTGGTCCTGGAAGATTTTTCAAAGATTATGCTTAGAGGTTCAGCTATGGCAGTGGATAGCTTTTTTAAGAAGCAGGCACATATTCCGTCCGGTCCAATAGATAGAGATGGTTTTAGATTGTGTAGTGCTTTTTCAACATTGTCTTCTGTAAAATCGATATGTATTAGATCATTGTAGTTGTCTGTAGTTCGGCTAGGAAATACTGGACGTGATCCATTGCTGTTTACAAATACTGAGCCAAACAATGTGTTAAAGAGGTTGGTTTTAATGGTGTCGTCGTTACAGTCTTTACCATTAGGTCCTATCAGGGGTGGGATGGACCTTGAGTCTTTTAGTTTGTTGTTTACAAAATTGTAAAAAGCGTGGGTAGAGTTGGTGCGTAGAAGGTTTTCCTCTTGTTTAATGTGATAATTGGTGCATTCAGTTTTTATCTGGTGGCATAAATTTTTGTATCGGCTTTTGAAATTGGCAACGTGACCAGATTTGTTTTTCCGCCAGAGTGATCTCTTTTTGGATTGAAGTTTCCGTATTGTTATAGGTAATCTGTTTTGTTTTGTTTTGGGAGTTATTGTTGGTACATATAGTATATGTATATATGTAATATATGTACATATAGTACATATATCTTTCAAAAATCCTGGAGCACCAGGGAACTACCAGAGGACTGGAAAAGAGCTGATGTGGTTCCCATCTTCAAAAAAGGAAAAAAACAGACCCAGGAAACTATAGACCAATCAGCCTAACATCAATACCCAGGAAGATACTGGAAAAGATAATAAAAAAACAGATCTGCCAACATCTAGAAACAAGTAAAGTAATAACTAGCAGTCAGCATGGGTTTGTTAAAAACAGATCATGCCAAACCAATCTTATTTCATTCTTCAACACAGTGACTAAATTAGTAGACCAGCAAAATACTGCGGACATAATATATTTAGATTTCAGCAAGGCATTCAATAAAGTAGACCACAACCTATTTCTTAGTAAGCTAGAAAAAAGTGGAATAGATAGCACCACCACTAGATGGACTTGCAACTGGCTGGCAAACCATACTCAACGAGTAGTCCTTAATGAGTCTAAGTCTACATGGAGGGAAGTAAGCAGTGGGGTGCCACAAGGTTCCGTCTTAGGCCCAGTACTCTTCAATATCTTTATTAACGACTTAGATGAGGGAATAGAAGGGGACCTTACCAAATTTGCAGATGATACCAAGCTGGTAGGAATAGATAACACCCAAGAAGATAGGCTCAAGATCCAGATGGATCTTGACAGACTAGAACACTGGGCTATATCTAATAAAATGAAATTCAATGTAGAGAAAAGTAAAGTCCTACACTTAGGCAAGAAAAACCAAAAGTACACATATAGACTGGGTGAAACCAGGCTCGATAGCAATAACTGTGAGAGGGATCGTGGAGTCTTAGTGGACAACCAGCTAAATATGAGCCAGCAGTGTGCAGCCGCCGCCAAAAAAACTAATACAATTCTAAGTTGTATTAACAGAGAGATACAGTCAGGATCAAGGGAAGTACTAATACCACTCTATAAAGCCTTAGTAAGACCACACCTAGAGTACTGCATCCAGTTTTGGTCACCACATTATAAAAATGATGTTGAGACTCTAGAAAAAGTACAGAGAAGAGCAACCAGGATGATTAGGGGACTGGAGGCTAAAACATACAACGAACGGTTGCAGGAACTGGGCATGGCTAGTCTAGTAAAGAGAAGGACCAGGGGAGACATGATAGCAGTCTTCCAATATTTGAGGGGCTGCCACAGAGAGAAAGGGGTCAAGCTATTTTCTAAAGCACCCAAAGGCCAGACAAGGAATAATGGATGGAAACTGAACAAGGAGAGATTTAACCTGGAAACAAGGAGAAACTTTCTGACAGTGAGAACAATCAACCAATGGAATAGAAGTTGCCCTCAGAAGTTGTGGGAGCACCATCAGTTGAGACTTTCAAGAAGAGATTGGACTGCCATTTGTCAGAAATGGTGTAGGGTCTCCCATTTGGGCGGGGGGTTGGACTAGATGACCTACAAGGTCCCTTCCAACTCTGATTATCTGTATTATCTGTATTATCCTTGTCTACAGTCAGAACCCAGATAAGCAGAGATTAATACAGGATTAATACCAGACCAACCAACAATCAAGTAAACAATCCCCAATCAAGGAACCACCAACTCAGACAAACAAACAGTACACATCAGCTCAGAGAGCATCAAGGATCCCTTAAGCCAGGGGTGGGATTCTACTGGTTTGGACCTGCTTGGGTGAACCCCTTGCTTCGAAGATCAGCTGGCAGAGAACTGGTTTTCTGTGACGAGCATGTGGGACTGCCTGACCGCCCGCCTGCCGCTGCTCTTTCCTATGCTTTATTTTATTTTTTTAGCACAGCTAATTCGCATGGCAGAGCAATTTGCTGCACCTCAGCTGTTTTATTCACAGGGAGTACAAATGTGGAGTGCATGTGCGGAGCACGTGTTTGGCGCGTTCGCACAATCACCGAATCAGTTGCTAAACTGGTAGAATCCCACCTCTGCCTCAAGCGAACAGTAAACAATAGTCTAACCAAGGAACCACAAGAACCCTCTCACCAATACTGACAGGGCAAACCACTTGTAGATAAAAAGAGAGC
>NW_020718694.1:0-18012 GCF_900518725.1 Notechis scutatus
ATACCCTTTTATTTCAATCTTATAGACAAAGAGGATGGCGATAAGAGCACTCTGGACAACTGAGGATAACAAGCAACATTGAATAACAAAGCAAGTCAGTCCAGAAATCAAAATATTTTACATTTCCTTCAGAGCTCCAGACAATTCTTCACCTTCCTCAAGAGGTAAGAGAGAAATGAGAGAAGAGGAAGAAGAGATTTCTACCTGGGGAAAATAGTGTGTGAAATTCAAGCATACGTTACATTAGAAGTCAATAGAGATTATTTTTCCATTCAGCAAAAGAAGGAAGTGAAAAAGTCATTGGGGAGAAAAAGGTCAACTGGAAAGCCACGTAGAGCATACAGTGTTGCAGACCTCATTCTGGAAGGAAGAAAATGACCGGTAAATCAAAACATATCTAAACAAGGAATAGTCCATATTTTTGATCTCCTCAAGAATATTAGTTGTGGAAAAGCTCCTTAGATGTGCCAGTTGTGGGAAAGATACAACTTGCAAATCACAGTTGATTATGCATGAGAGGATTCAGACTGGAGAAAAGCCGTACATATAATCTGAATGTGGCAAAACCTTTGATCAGAACAAATCGGTTGTGGTTTTTCGAAAGATCCATCCAAGAAAAACCCTATAAGTGCTCCAAATGTGGTAAATTCTTTAGCGAGCATGGCCACTAGGACTCATACCAAAGAGAAACGGTTTGAATGTCCTGATTGTGGGAAAAGTTTCCGTCAGAATTCCATGCTGGTGACACACCAGAGGACTCACACAGGAGAGAAACCGTTTGAATGTCCTGATTGTGGGAAAAGTTTCAGACAGAGTTCCAATCTGGTGAAACACCAGAGGACTCACACTGGAGAGAAACCCTTTAAGTGTCCTGATTGTGGGAAAAGTTTCAGTCAGACTTCCGACCTAGTGACACATCAGAGGACTCACACAGGTGTGAAACCCTTTGAATGCCCTGATTGTGGTAAAAGTTTCTGTCAAAATTCCGGCCTGGTGATACACCAGAGGAGTCACACAGGAGAGAAACCCTTTGAATGTCCTGATTGTGGGAAAAGTTTCCATCAGAGTTCCAACCTGGTGACACACCAGAGGACTCACACAGGAGAGAAACCGTTTGAATGTTCTGCTTGTGGGAAATGTTTCTGTCATAATTTTAGCCTGGTGAGACACCAGAGGACTCACACAGGAGAGAAACCCTTTGAATGTCCTGATTGCGGGAAAAGTTTCTGTAATAATTCCAGCCTGGTGATACACCAGAGGACTCACACAGGAAAGAAACCCTTTGAATGTCCTGATTGTGGTAAAAGTTTCAGTTGGCATTCCAGCCTGGTGATACACCAAAGGACTCACACAGGAGAGAAGCCCTTTGAGTGTCCTGATTGCGGGAAAAGTTTCAGGCAGAGTTCCCACCTGGTGACACACCAAAGGACTCACACAGGAGAGAAACCCATAGAATGTCCTGATTGTGGGAAAAATTTCTGTGATAATTCTAGCCTGGTGATCCATCAACGGACTCATACAGGAGAGAAGCCCTTTGAATGTCCTGATTGCGGGAAAAGTTTCCGTAACAGTTCCAACCTGGTGACACACCAGAGGAGTCACACAGGAGAGAAACCCTTTGAATGTCCTGATTGTGTGAAAAGTTTCAGTTTTCATTCCAGCCTGGTGATACACCAGAGGACTCACACAGGAGAAAAACCCTTTGAGTGTCCTGATTGCGGGAAAAGTTTCAGTCACAGTTCCAGCCTAGTGACACACCAGAGGACTCACTCAGGAGAGAAACCCTTTGAATGTCCTGATTGCGGGAAAAATTTCCGTCAGAGTTCCAACCTGGTGACACACCAGAGGACTCACACAGGAGAGAAACCCTTTGAATGTCCTGATTGTGCAAAAAGTTTCAGTTTTCATTCCAGCCTGTTGAAACACCAGGGGACTCACACAGGAAAGAAACCCTTTGGGTGTCCTGATTGCGGGAAAAGTTTCTGTGATAATTCCAGCCTGGTGGTACACCAGAGGACTCACACAGGAGAGAAGCCCTTTGAATGTCCTGATTGTGGGAAATGTTTCCGTCACAGTTCCAACCTGGTGACACACCAGAGGAGTCACACAGGAGAGAAACCCTTTGAATGTACTGATTGTGGGAAATGTTTCTGTGATAATTCCAGTCTGGTGAGACACCAGAGAACTCACACAGGAGAGAAGCCCTTTCAATGTCCTGATTGCGGGAAAAGTTTCAGTTTACATTCCAACCTGGTGAGACACCAGAGGACTCACACAGGAGAGAAACTCTTTGAATGTCCTGATTGCGGGAAAACTTTCAGTGATAATTCCAACCTGGTGACACACCAGAGGACTCACACAGGAAAGAAACCCTGAATGTCCTGATTGCGGTAAATGGAGAAGACCTATAGGAAGATTGAGTTGAGGAGAAAAGGAATTGTGGTTTTGACCACAGGATTTTCAGGTTTATTTGTAATTCCTGCTGTGATCTTGTTTGCTTGGAGTTGCCTCCTTGTTGCCCTTTGAGAGCCGGGGCCTGAGAGCAGCATCAATGGACTGATAATTGTGTGGTTCTCCCCCCAACCTTGGTAGGGAGATGTGAGGGGGAAAATTGTATGGTAGATAATGTTTAATTTCTAAAACAGCATTGTGTAAGAATCTTGAATAGCTTTTGAGAAAGACAAATAAAGTAAAATGTCAGAATTTCTGTAAACAGAACATGTTTCCTGTTCTCCCTCGAGCCGCTCGGAGCATCCAGACGGTGGGATGTGCTTCTGAGTCCTCTTCTTTCAGGCTGAGCTTTAGACGAGGAAACGCTCCGCCCCTCCCACGTGGTATCGCGCAGCGTCTCCCCAGTCTTTTGCTCAGCCTCGAAGAATCAGGCTGCGTTTCAAAGAGCTCCTTGGCTGTTTCACTGAATCCTCCATTTCTCCGTACTAATAAGGTTTGCCTTCCTTCCTCCTCCTGCGCAAAGGGTCCGGACTCAAGGAAAATATTTTCCTGTCCTCGGGGCGAAGTTGCGGGCTCGCAGCGCTTTTAGCGCGTCGCCCCCCCCACCCTTATCAGATCGCGTCGCTGCCTCCGCGTTGCCCGTGGCACGCGCTCCTTGCTGGATTCCCCCCCACCCTAAACGCCGACTGGGAGGGCTATCGCCCCTAGGGCCCTAGGCGCGCCGAGCTGACCGGCCAAGCCCTCCTTTCCTTTCTGCCCCAAAGGCATCCCGGCAGTTCAGCTCGCGGCCGCCATTTTGGCTCCGCCTCGTGGTCGGGCGCCAATTTTTTTTTTCTAATATTCAGCTGCGGTGAACTCGAACTCCAGGCCTAGGGTTAAAGCCTAGCTGCCCATTGTGAACTGCCTGGCTAGTTTTTGTTAGTGCTTGTTGGCCTCCCGCAGCCCTTTTCGGGGGCGAAGTTGCAGCCCCCCCCCCCTCCGGTTTTTTCTGCTATTGTCTGGAGGCCTGCTGCCAGAGGCCTCCTCTTCAACTCTAGGCCTCAGGCGTTATTCGACTAATTCGGCCGGTACTGAGAGATATACATTTAAAAAAAAAAAAATTATAATAGAAGATATATTTGATTCAAATACGAAAGGAATAAATAACAAAAAAGAAATAAATTTTTGGTACAGCAATTTTTTCTCTTAGATATTAAATATATCGGAGAACCTGGATATTCAGCTGATATAAAATAAATAAATAAATAAATAAAAATAAAAATAACTAAAAAAAGGACAAAAACAGGATTACATATCTAAATATATATATATATCTGTTATCTCTATACAAGTAAAATTCCAAAAGGGGGAGCGGGCCAGCCTCATCCTCACCCGGCCCTATCCAGGCCTGATCTGGGCGAGCCAACCGCCCTTATTAATCTCTATTATTCAATATGGCAGATGACAATTCCTCTAAACGTCCTTCATTGAAGGCTAAGGCAAAGTCCCACTACTTGCGCAGGCAGGACAAGGAACCTAAGGGCTCTAGAAAGGACAAGGAACCTTCCAAGGCCTCTCAACGTGACGCCTTAAGGCGCCACAAGGCGTTAGAAAAAGAGTTTGACAGGCGTTCAAGGGAGTCCCGCTCGGAGCCGTCAATACCTCCTCCTCCACCCCCTACCTCTACTCAGCCTCCCCCCCAAGCCTTTCTTCCCTACCTAGGCGCAGTTCGCCCCAGGGTCTCCCGACCCCCGGACCTACGATTAGACTGACACCCGAAGCCACTTTTACACCCACGGCTGCTGGTCTGCGCCAGGATGAACCTTCTACCTCTGAGGTTCCCCCTCACATCAGGGCTTGGATGGAGTCAGCCATCCGCCAGAGTGTCATAGAGGAACTACAGCACATGTCCAGATCAGGCTTCTCTCCACGAGTCTCCGAGCACGACTCCTTATCTATCAGATCCCTTTCACAACCGGTCCCCCCGGTTGATCAGGTACTCTCTCAGAGGGACAGCCCTCCTCCGGTTGGGGCCCAGGTCGAGGAGGAAGGGGACTTTGGGGATTTCGGGGAGGAGGATGAGGATTCCCAGATGGGATCCTCCCGCTACAGTGAACCTCCCTTAGAGACTGACATCATGGAGGGGGAGATGTCCAAGGACGAGGGCACTTCTCCTGACCAACCCACCTTTGGGGGGCTCTTCAAACCACACATGTTCAAGTCCCTCCTCCTTAAGGCCAAGAATGTCTCGGGCCTTCTTTCCCAGGCCCCTGCTGACCTCCCCCCCATCCCAGAGGGCCCAGAAGACTCCATTTTCACCCAACCAGTGGTCGAAGCTGAGGTCATCCCATCCCCCCCCATATTCGTAGATCTGGTAGCGAAGCAACTCTCCTCCACAGGGACCCCTCCCACACCCTCTAGCCAAGACAAGAGATTCTTTAATCTCGATTCGGCACTGTCTAGCCTCCTGAACATTCCAGAAGTCGATGACCCCATCGTGGGTCTTGCTTCCTCCTCTACACCTAGTGAGGCCCTAGAGGCCTTGAAACCTGAGGACAAGCGGGTGGAGCTGGCCCTGCGCAGGGCCCACCTATCCGACGCCTGGGCCATTAAGTCAGCTACCGCCGCCTCTTTTTTCACTAGGTCCTCTATCCGCTGGCTACGTCAGCTCAGGGAACACGTCCCCACTTCCAACCTGAGGGCGCACCAGGACATTGCGAAGCTAGTGGCTGCAGCCGAGTTCTCGGCTGACGCCACTTACCAGTCGGTGAAATTCTCTTCCAGGGCCATCATGTCCCACGTCACGGCTCGTCGCCTGCTATGGCTCAAACACTGGCAGGCGGACGTAAAGAATAAGGTCAAGCTGGCCACTGCCCCTATTAAGGGAGACAAACTGTTTGGCCCGGCCCTCGAACCCCTGCTGGTCGAGGGCCGCAGTAAGAGGAAGTACTTGCCTTCCCTTTCTTGAAGATCGGAGACCAGGGGCTCCCAGCCCTTTCGGAGGAGCTTTCCCCGCCCCTTCTACCAACCCCCCTTCCCGCCCAGATTCCCCCGACCCCCTTCCTTCCGATCCCAGGATCGCACGGACTCGGGCGACAGAACCAGACGCGGGGGTGGTTATAGGAGACCCTTTCGGGGACCAGGAGGAAGGCCCTACCGCAGAAGGTAGAGCCTCTTCCTCCCCCATTGGTGGCCGCCTCAGCCACTTCGCCGCCCAATGGGATAAATCCACTTCCGATGCATGGGTTAGGGACACAATAAGGTTTGGTCTCGCCCTCGAGTTCAAATCCACTCCCCCTGATCGTTTCTTCCCATCCCCCTCCTCAAGGGATCCCACCAAACGTGCACTAATGGATGCAGCCATCCATCACCTGCTTGATATCCAGGCCATTCAACCTGTCCCTCCGGCTCAGAGAGGAAAGGGATTTTACTCCCATCTCTTTGTGGTGCCCAAACATTCTGGGGGCTGGAGAGCCATCCTAGACCTGAAACGGCTCAACCGTCACCTTATCCAGCGCAAATTCAAAATGCACACCTTGCAATCAATTCTCTTAGGCACCAGGCGGGGAGACTGGCTGTCCTCCATAGATCTCTCTGAGGCATACCTCCATATTCCAATCAGGCCCTCTCATCAAAAATTCCTTAGGTTCTGTTACAATGGCCTTCACTATCAATACGTGGCCCTACCCTTTGGGCTGGCCTCGGCCCCCAGGACCTTTACCAAGGTCCTGGCGGCCCTGGCGGCCCACCTCAGGAGCATTCCCGTCCGCCTCCACTGCTACTTGGACGATATCCTTATTCTATCCCCGTCCAAGTCCCAGGCAGTCAGGGATACCAGGGTCACCCTCTCCGCCCTACGGGCACACGATGTCAGCCTCAAGAGATATCCATCCCTACCTATCAAGATATCTCCGCTCCTAAATATGGCTCATTTCTTGCTATGCTTATTACTTCTCTTATTACTTTATCGCCCACTTTATACATCATCTGTGGGGCTCGCTTTCTGTCAGCAAATTTTTTATGAGATTGGTGTGCCTCGTCCAGAGCTTTACGAACGACCGGCCAATTTTGTTGAAGTTTAGATATCCAATCGTCCAACGATTGGATAGTGGGGTTTTCTCGAGGCAGTTCAGGTATGGGCACAAAATCTTGTCCCGTGGCTACTTTGAAAGGGGTAAATCCCGTACTACTGTGTACAGAATTATTATACGCCACCTCCGCAAAAGGCAGTAAATCCACCCAATTATCTTGTTGATAGTTTATATAACATCTGAGGTACTGTTCTAACACCCCGTTTGTCCTCTCACAGGCCCCATTAGTTTGGGGATGATGGGCGGAGCTTAGGCTCTGGGCGGAGCCTATCAATTTCAAGAATTCTCTCCAGAAGTTCGAGGTAAATTGGACCCCTCGATCAGAAACTACATGCTCAGGAACGCCATGCAACCTGTAGACATGTATAATGAACATTCTGGCCAATGATTTCGCTGAAGGAATCTTAGAGCAAGGGATGAAATGAGCTTGTTTGGAAAACAAATCAGTCACTACCCAAATGACCGTATGTCCAACACTCTCGGGTAGATCTACTATAAAGTCCATGGAAATTTCCTTCCAAGGTGCCGTTGGCCTGGCCACATTCTGCAACAAACCTGGTGATTTACCAGGCGGCCTTTTCGCTGAAGCACAAACTGGACAGCTCGCCACATAAGTCTCAATGTCCTTTTTCAGCGAAGGCCACCAGAACTGTCGTTTCACCAAATGTAGAGTCTTCACAAACCCAAAATGACCAGCCGCTTTAGAATCATGAGTTTGTTGTAAAACTTGGCTTCTCAGGATTTGGGGTACATACAATTTTGCACCTATCCAGGCAAGACCCTTTTGAATAGTGCAATTATTCGCATTTGCTAGGAACCACTCATCTGTTTTCAAAGCCTCTTTAAATCGTTCCATCAGGTCAGTGGACAGATCCCTCTCCTGGTCTCTTTTTTGTGCTCTGGTTATTACAGGAGCAGCCAACTGTGTAGTGGACACGATTGGTCTTACCACTTCTTTTCGGATACTGTTGTATTGAGGCATTCTAGACAAAGCATCCGCCATAAAATTTTTTCCCCCTGGGATATACTTCAACGAGAAATTGAATCGCTTGAAAAACTGAGCCCACCTAACCTGCTTAGGAGATAGCTTTCTAGGAGTCTTTAAAGCTTCCAGATTTTTATGGTCCGTCCATACCTCAAATGGATGTTTTGCTCCTTCCAAAAATTGTCTCCAGGTTAGAAGAGCCCAACGGACTGCAAAAGCTTCCTTCTCCCAGACGGCCCATCTCCTTTCAGTGTCAGTCAATTTACGGGAGGTATAAGCACACGGCTGTAGTGTCCCCTTCTCGTTTAATTGAAGTAGAACCGCCCCCACCGCCACATCGCTTGCATCAGCTTGGATCACGAAAGGGGCATCCATGGGGTGTTTCAATACTGGTTCTGCAGCGAAAAGTCTTTTTAACTTCTCAAATGCGGCTTGGCATTCCATGGACCAATTCAACGGTTGGCTGGGTTTTGGTTTCGCTTCCCCCTTTGTCTTCAGAAGGTTGGTGATGGGCATTGCTATTTTTGCAAAAGACGGGATGAATTGCCGATAGAAGTTGGCAAACCCAAGAAAACTTTGAAGTTGCTTCCGGGTTCTCGGGGGGGGGCCATTCCAATACAGCTCGCACTTTCTCTGGATCCATCTCGATGCCCTCGGGAGATATACGATATCCCAAGTAGTCGATTTTTTCTTGATGGAACTCACATTTGGACAGTTTGGCGTACAGTTTGGCTGCCCTCAGCTTGTGCAACACCGAGCGTACGAGTTTCACATGTTCGTCTTTATTCTCCGTGTAGATAAGAATATCATCAAGGTAGACCAGAACCCCCTTGTATAGATGTTCGTGAAGCACTTGATTTATCATTTGCATGAAAACAGCGGGCCCCACAGATGATGTATAAAGTGGGCGATAAAGTTTTCCTCTCAACCAGGTATTTGCAGACTACTCAGAAGTCAAAGAAGTTGGGTCCTAAGTACGTGGGACCTTTTCCCATTGAGAGGATTGTAAATCCGGTGACTGTTCAACTGACTTTACCAAAGACTCTTCGTCGTATTCATCCTGTTTTCCACGTTAGTTTGTTGAAACCAGAACATACCAGTACTTTGAGACCGACCCAGTCTGATCCACCCGTACCCCTGTTAATCGAGGGGGAACAACATTTCGAGATTAAAGAAATTCTAGATTCTAGGAAATGGAGGGGTCGTGTCCAATATCTTGTAGCGTGGAAACATTTTCCTCCTTCCCAAGCTGAATGGGTTAATGAAAAGGACATTAGGGCCCCTGATTTGTTAAAAAAGTTTTATGCCAAATACCCTGATAAACCCTAGGAATGTATGCCAATATTAATACATGATTGTTTTTCTCCTACAGGGACAAATGTCCTTTTTCTAGGGGGTCCGAATGTCAGCCTCAAGAGATATCCATCCCTACCTATCAAGATATCTCCGCTCCTAAATATGGCTCATTTCTTGCTATGCTTATTACTTCTCTTTCGGCTGTCATGAAACGGTGGGAGGGGGGAATCTTCGAAGGGAAGAAGACAGGAGGTGTTTTGCATTCCTTTGCTGGGTAAGAAAAGGGAGGGGGGATTCTTGTAACTTTCCATTTCTCACTAACCTCTGTCCTCTTATATGCGCAACTGCGAACTTTTATCAAAATATGTCAAGGTCACTGACAGTAGCCTCATCATCACCTAGAGATGACCACATGATCCTATTCAGAAGTTTTAATTGGAAGAATCATTTGATCTCTGGAGGGGGGGAGCAATTCTATCCCTTTGTATATGCATTTTACCCGCCAATATTTTAGTTTCGGAATTGATTCTGTTTGCTACCATTCATTTTCCAGTAAAAGATAAATTCTGCTCTACAGCATGGAGTCTGAGTATTTCTTTCTTGGGATTTAGAAGGAGCACAGTCTGACACACGGGTTTCTAGTCAATTGGCAAAAGAGCCAACTTACCCCTTCCACCCGAATCAACCACTTGGGTGCCATAATTGATTCGGTCTCAGAGAGAGTTTTCCTCTCCCCAGAGAGGTTCCTTAGCATTCAAACCCTGGTCAAACAGATTAGACGTTCAAGGAGGGTGGCCTTGCTTGACCTCTCTAGATTGTTGGGCAAAATGGTGTCATGCATCTCTATTATTCCCTGGGCCCGCTTACACAGCAGGTCCCTCCAGTGGTTCCTGCTCCCGTTTCAAAGATCCGGAAGAAGCAACTCGAGGGTCAGAGTCAAGGTCCCTCCAAAGGTCCTTACGTCTCTTCTCTGGTGGACCAATCCCGCCATCAACAGAGGCCACCTCTTCGCGGAGCCTCAATTACTCACCGTCACTACGGATGCAAGTCTATCCGGTTGGGGCGCTCATCTCAACTCGCTCTCGGCACAAGGCAAATGGTCGCCGACCGAACAAAGATGCAGCATCAACTGGCTAGAGCTCCACGCCGTCCATCTGGCTCTGCACAGCTTCCCCCAGATCCGCAGTCGTCACGTTCTTGTTCTCACAGACAACGTCACGGCCAAGGCCCATATCAACAGGCAAGGGGGCACCCAATCCATTCAGCTAATGAAGGAAGCCGAGCGCCTTTGCCGCTGGGCAGAGGCCAACCTCCTATCACTAAAAGCCGAACACATCTCCGGAATAGACAATACCCAGGCGGACTGGCTGAGCAGGGCCACGGTGGACCAAGCAGAATGGCGACTCCATCCATCCCTATTCGAGGAAGCGTCCAGAATATTCGGCCTACCGCTGGTGGATCTATTCGCTTCCCCATCCAACACACAACTTCCACGGTTTTTCTCCCGGTATCCGTCTCACGGGTCGGAGAATCACAACGCTCTGCGCTGCCCATGGCCCCCAGGGCTCCTATATGCCTTCCCTCCGCTCCCATTAGTTCCCAGAGTCATTCAGAAACTTATTCAGGAGAGGGCAGACCTTCTCCTGGTGGCTCCCTATTGGCCCAGGCGACCGTGGTTTGCGGACCTCCGCAACTTATCGGTAGCGCCCCCATGGCGGATCCCCCCGGACAGGGTCTCCCTCTCTCAGGGGCCCCTACTGCATCCGGAGCCTCAATGGCTCCAGTTAGCCGTCTGGAAGTTGAGCGGATCCGTCTGACCAGCGAGAACCTCTCAAGCCAAGTCATCGACACTATTTTGGCCACCAGGCGACCCTCCACTACACAAATTTATGATGCCACTTGGAAGGGGTTCTGCAAGTGGTGTAGTGGGTCCCAGGTTGACCCTCTCTCCCCCTCCGTGGCTCAGATCCTGGATTTTCTTCAGGAAGGCCTTCGCAAGGGGCTTGCACCTAACACCCTGAGACGGCAAGTCTCTGCCCTCTCAACAGTGGTCTCCTGTGATAACTACGGCTCCCTTTCCCATCACCCCCGGGTTAGATCCTTCCTTAGGGGTGCCACCAACCTGTGCCCTCCCACTGTTCACAGGTTTCCCACATGGGACCTCAACAAGGTCCTAGTTTCTCTTACTCGTCCTCCGTTTGAGCCTTTGAGGGATTCATCTCTTCAGTTCCTCACCTTTAAGGTAGTTTTTCTTGTAGCCATCACTTCTGCTCGTCGAGTGTCGGAATTAGCAGCTCTGTCAGTCAGGAGCGATCTATGCGTGTTCCATGCAGACCGGGTCGTCCTGCGTACTGACCCCTCTTTCCTACCCAAGGTTAACTCGCCCTTCCATAGATCACAGGAACTGGTTCTACCAAATTTTTGCCCTAGACCCTCCGGGGACAGGGAGGTTCTCTGGCACACCCTAGATGTTAGAAGGGCCTTGCGTATATATATTAAGCGCACTCAATCCTTACGAAGGTCAGAATCTCTTTTCCTATCCTTTCAACCCAGGTCTCTAGGGCTCAAGGTTTCTCCTTCCACCATCAGCCGCTGGATCAGGGCGACCATTGCCAGGTGTTACCTTTCCCATTCTCTGCCTGCACCTGGTGGAATAACTGCCCATTCCACCAGGAGTGCAGCCACATCGGCGGCCTGGGCCACACAAGCCCCCATCGCTGACATTTGTAGGGCAGCCACCTGGGCCTCTCCGTCCCCGTTTATCAGGCATTACAAGATAGATACGTGTTGTGATTCCGGCATCTGCTACAGGTTTTTTGAATGACAGCTCCAGCGAGGAGGACTTATATGAATCAGCAAGTTCTAACGATGAGGAGGAGATGAATGCATTTGATTTGCAAGATCGGCTTGAACCTTCAAACTCCTCCACCCTTCAATTAGGTGGTCAGCCGGGAACGGGTGATAATGAGGAACCAATGATATCTTCAGGTGAAGAAGATGATAATTTGGATGATTGCTGGGTAGATGTCAGGACAAGACGTCTCCTGACAAGGAGGAACCAACGAGGATACAGTAGGAGAGCAGACCAGCAATTAGACTAATTAGTTACTCTATAAAGGGAGAGATATGACTTTGCACTTTGTCCGGAACAAAGTGTCTATTTGCAAGGAGAACTGAAGAGCACAGTTTGGAGGATTTTGATCTGAAATATCTTGTTGGGATTTGGATTTAATTCGTTGGAACTTCTACTTATTGGAATTATTTTGTGAAGGATTTTGATCTGAAGAATCTTGTTGAGTCTTGGATTTAGTTCGTTGGAACTTTTACTTATTGGAGCTATCTGTGAAAATTCCTGTTTGCTGCCTTTCTTTACAAGGACTGTTGCTTTCAGCCTTATCTGTTTACTTTAAAAGGTGGGACATAACATTTTCCTGTTTGCTGCCTTTCTTTACAAGGACTGCTGCTTTCAGCCTTAACTGTTTATTTTAGAAGGTGGGACATAACAGATACGTATGCATCAGCGGAGGCCTCTTTTGGCCGGCGGGTCTTACAGAGGGTTGTCAGTGATCCGGAGGGGCCTTCGGGCCAGACGGAGTCCCACCCATACGACAGCCAAGCTTTGGTATGTCCCACCGTCTGGATGCTCCGAGCGGCTCGAGGGAGAATGGGCGTTGGTTCTTACCTGATACGCCCCTTCTAGGCGAGCCGCGAGGAGCATCCAGCCCCACCCTAGTTTCTCCGTCTGACGGGGACTCTTGTTTCAGCCAAGGAGCCAATAGTAGATTAGAAAGGATTAATAACTTCTCGTTATCGCAAAAAACTGGGGAGACGCTGCGCGATACCACGTGGGAGGGGCGGAGCGTTTCCTCATCTAAAGCTCAGCCTGAAAGAAGAGGACTCAGAAGCACATCCCACCGTCTGGATGCTCCTCGCGGCTCGCCTAGAAGGGGCGTATCAGGTAAGAACCAACGCCCATTCTTTCACTTGTCCCTCAGGGCTCCTTAATGTTATTTTCAAAAAAATTACCCTTCAAATATATAGAGGAACATTTTTCTGTAGCAGCGAAAGTGACATTTTAGCTAGCTAGTTGAATGATCCTTATTTTTCTGAGATTGGAAGACACCAAAGAATTCCAAGATTTATTGCCCTAACACCATTCAGAAAGACAGATTATAATTTTTTTAGTAGCTCTCATTACATGAAGGACACTGAACAACCAGGACCGGGCCAGGTGTGTGGAGAAACCAAGAGGTTCTTGGCCTGAGTCTTAAGTCCAAGTGCTTTCGAATTTAAACATGTGCAAAATTTGTAAAATTTAAAATAGTAAAAATATATTTAATCCATTTTGCCTTTTTCCTTGATGTCACATTTTAGTGCACCATCTTTATCATGTCTCATCTTATTATATTTAGGAGTTGGAAATGCTTGCAATGATCCCAAAGCCTCTGAATCTCTCACAGGGTTAAAGATATCAAGCAACATTAAATAAAGGCAACTGTTGGAAGAAATATACAAGTCCAGTTCCAAGCCGGGAGAAAGGCACTGGAGACAAAATGGAGGCTGGAGACCGATTGAAGAGAAGGTCCATTTATTGATGAACCGAATCACATGGGTTCTGGACAGCTGACCACTTGGAATTGGTTAGGAGTCTTATGGTTAGGAGTCAGAAGCCCTTTCCCAAAGCCAACTTAAGAGGGGATGGTCTACAGGGCAGGGTGAAAAGCCATAAGTTCCCACTCAGACAGAACAGTCCATTTCCTCAGAATCAAACTTTGAAGCTCAGATTGAAAGGTAAAGTATGTGTTGTTTGGAGGATACTGGATCTTGAAAGCTGCAACCTTGAATTTGGGGCTGGAGTAGCAGGAACAGCTAAATGGATAGATTTTGTGGGGAGGAAGAAGGCCCAGTTTGGTGGCCACCAGCCTAGAGCCTGAGAGATGCTCATTTCTAGTCCTGCTTTAGGCACAAAGCCATTTCCGAGACCTTGGCCTGTCCTGTCCTCTCAGGCCTCGGAAAGGGGAAATCTGCTTTCAAAAAACCTTGGCAAGGAAACTGCAGGGAAGTGGGAATGGAAGATAACTCCCCAAAGCCTATTTTTGCTACTGAGCAAACTTCTCAAGATTAGGAAGAACCCTAAATGATTTCCAGCTTCAATCAATAGAATAGCAATATCACTTAGACTTATATACAGCTTTATAGTGCTTTACAGCCCTCTCTAAGCGGTTGTTCAGAGTCAGCATATTGCCCCCAACAATTTGGCACCTCATTTTACCCACCTTGGAAGGATGGAAGGCTGAGTCAACCTTGAGCCTGGTGAGATTCAATCTGCCAAATTGCAGGAAGCTGGATGCAGCAGAAGTCGTTTACAGTACTGCACTCTAACCACTGCGCCACTGAGGCTCTTAGAATAATGAAACATGGAAAAATTAGTGGAAATATTCACTCTCCTTGCTTCCAAACCACGTCTCGATAGTATTCTTTCTTATCTGCATCCTTCCAGGGCCTAAATCTCACTAGAGGGAAGAGTTCCTCTGAGCAGCCTTCCCAATCTCTACAGGAGTTAGATTTATTATGCCCAAACAGTTTGGGCATAAGACTTGGAGGGCACTAGTTTGCAGAAAGCTGATGTATAGATTCTTAGAGGAGACTCAGTGGAGATCAAAACCTCTCTACATACCAATATTTTATGACTGATTTCCTGTGGCTCCCAAGGATTTAGGACCCAGGAGGTTCAATGGGTCAGAGCCTCAAAAGGAGCCAGCTTCCTTTGTGCTGCCCAGAGATGCTTCCAAGCACACCCATGCTAAATGCCTTGTGCTTCTGTAACTTTGCATACACAGAAGTCTCCATTGGCTCAAAGTGAAAGTCACAGACCCAGCAGGGCTAGAAAAGGGGGGCTTGGGAAGAGGAGATGACTGACTGTATATGGTGAGAGAAATGTTTCCAAAAGGCATTTCAGAGGTTGGGAAAAAAGGTTAGTAATACAGATGTGAGTGCAAAAATGTATCAAAGTCGCCCCACTCTTTGATACACATTCCTTTTTTTAGTTCAAAAATTTAATAAAATATACAAAACAACAAAAACAAATAGTAGAGGATCAGGAAAGGAATTGAAAAGAGAAAAATAATATAATTGAACCTTCCGCCCTTTTCTCTGTTGAGAAATTGTCATCACACATTCTTACCGTATTATGAAAATTACCTCTGCTCAGTTGACCATAATAAAAACTTCCTTGGAAACAGATCCTGGCCTGAATTCCATTCCTGGTGACTTTCCATGACTGAGTGGAGAACACGTGTACCTCCGTGCTCCTAGCTCAGCATTATATCCACCCTATCCTATACCCTCCATATACTCAGACTGAACAAACTGGCTATCAACTCGCAAAGCATCCTTGACCTGCTCGTGTTGGCATAGGCAAAGGGGATGGGAAAGCAAACTTCGCAGCTGCATCAAGGAGCTGGTATCTCAGTCAAATCAAGGCAAATTCCAACCGATACGCTGAAGTCCGTGCCGCCATGAAGTTCCTAATAAATAACTGGATTTCTTTTGAAGTTTGCCTTGAAAGTCATGATTTAATTAGGGCATCTGTTGGAACCCTGACACTGGCCTTGGGAGATATGCCAACTCCATGACTAAAGAGGTGAGGGGAAAATGTCTCTCAAGTCTGCAGCATGTGGATCCTATTCAGAGGAGACTCAGAGAAATCTTGCTAATTCGACAGGACTATAAGAAGTGGGGAGAAGGTACAAAGAAAATACTTTACATGTTCTTTTCATCCAAAAAGAAAAGATAACATAACTTATCAAAACAGAACCACAGAAATTACACACAGATCAGCCTGATATTATTACCTGGTAACATCTTGGAAAACATATCCAGGCAACAAATCTGTGAACACCTATAAGCAAACAAAATTATAACCAGTAGCCAAAATGGGTGGATCAAAAAAGATCATGCCAAACAAACCTTATTTCATTCTTTGACAAAACGATTAAATTGGACCAGTGAAATGCTGTGGACATCGTATACTTAGATTTCAGTAAAGCATTTGATAAAGTAGATCACAATTTACCTGCATGATGGATTCCTAACTGATTGACAAACTGTATTCAACATGTAATCCTCCATGGATCTACACCCACATGGAGGGAAATAAGCAGTGGAGTATCCTCAGATTAAATTTTAGACTCAGCGCTTATTAAAATCTTCATAAACTATCTAGACAAGGGAATAGAAGGGGAATTCATCACATTTGCATACGACACTAAACTGGCAGGAATTTCCAACATCCCAGAAGACAAGGTCGAGATCCAAAAAAGACTTGACACACTTGAATAGTAGTCCCTATCTAAGATTATGATATTACACAGATTAAAGTTTTATACATAGACAAGAAAAACCAACTGCCTAGGTATCAACTAGGTGAAACCTGGCTTAATGCCAGTAACTGTGAGAGGGAACTTGGAGTCCTAGTGGACAATCACTTAAATGTAATCCAACAATGAGTGACAGCAGCCAAAACAACCAATACAATCCTAAACTGCATTACGAGACAGATAGAATTAAGATCATGTGAAGTTATAGTACTGCTTTACAAAGCGTTAGTAAGACCACACTTGGAATACTGCATGTAATTCTAGTCCCTCCAGAGTGACTAGAGATTCTGGAAAGAGTGTAGAGAAGGGCAACAAAGATGATTAGGGGGCTGGAGGCTAAAACACACGAAGAACAGTTACAGGAATTTGAGTATCTTTAGTCTAATGAAAAGAAGGACAAGGGGAGACATGATAGCAAAATTCCAATATTTGAGTGGCTGCCATAAAGAAAAGGGGGTCAAGTTATTTTCCAAAGCACCAGAAGGCAAGACAAGGAACAATGGATGGAAACTAATGAAGGAGAGAAGCAAGTTTGTTTCTCCTGCTTGATCAGGTTGGAGTCAAGATCTCCAAAGTCCCTTCCAGATCTGATTGATTGATTGGTTGGTTGATCTTGAAAGATGCATCCTTGAATTTGCTGTTGGGAGTTTGGTGTAGTGGTGAAGGCAGCAGGTTAGAGACAGAGAAACACTCAGTTCCAGTCCCACCTGAAGGGCAAAACCATCTGTTCAACTTTGGCCAGTCCTCTTAAGCTTACGAAGCAGGAAAGGCGGGAAACCTCTTCCAAAAACCCTTGCCAAGGAAACTGCAAGGCCAGGCATCAAGATTGACCCAAAGGCACCAAAAACAAAGCTAAGTAGCATCAGGTTTCACTATTTCAAGGGGCTCAGTTCTTTACTTCAACTCCCAGAATCCTCCATCCAGCATGCTTTAAGAGGGGTAGACTTCAACTCCCAGAATCCCCTGGCCAAGATGTTTTAAGAGGGGAGGATTTCAACTCCCAGAATTCTGGAGCTGGCATACTTTAGGAGGGATGGATTTCTTGCTGGCTGGGGGATTCTGGGAGAAACCATCTTAGTGAGTTAATTGCGAGCAGAGAGTATTGTGGAAACCTGGTTTGTTAACTGTGCTGACATTCTTTGGAGAGAAGTCCTGGCAACTTTTTTAAAATAATTTTTTAATTTTTATATTTTAAAAACATCTCTTTTGGTGAACAATGTGGTTCCAGGTTTTTACATTTCAATACAAACATGACCTTAGTTATACATTCATCTTTCATATTCTATTTCATATCATATCATTACTTTTCCCATTTTCCTTTAGATATCCTCAAATATTCTTATATTCATCACACTTATTTTATCAATTTCCAATTCATATCATAACTTATTTCATTTTTCTTTAAATACTCTCATGTCTTATTTTACAATGTTATCTAAAATTCATATTTCATTTCTATATTCATTTATCAGTCACATTCCTCAAACAAGGAATATTTCTTTCTCCTTTTCGGGGTTATCTTCATCTAACTTTTATCTCTAGCTCTCCTAACTGTGTAATTGCTTTTCATTTTTGTTTACTTTCTACATCCCCTCATTTTCTGGTCCTTTCTCTTAATCCCCCCCTCTTTCCTTTATTATTTCCCTCCATTTCTTACTCCAATTTATCCTAGGTTAGGAGGATTCTAGCATCTTCTTAGGATGCTCCTAAATCCAGCAGATAAAAAAGGTTGTGCTTGGTAATATGAGCACTGGATGACCTCTGAGGTCCTTCGAGCTTTATTGTATTCGGTTCCCTTTTATGTTCTGTTCTAATCCCTATTCTATTTTCT
>NW_020718696.1:0-18010 GCF_900518725.1 Notechis scutatus
TGAATCTCACTCACCAACCCACCCGGAGAAAATATCCAGTTTCTTCCGAGGGGGTCGGAACATCATGTAATCTCCAGCGAGTGACCAGGAGGACCTGGGCACCATGGGAAGGCAACCTTCTTTGCTGATACCGGAGGTACCAGCAGCTGAATTGTTGGCGGAGCTCAATCTGGAAGAGATCCCAGCTGTGAAGCCCAGATGGTCCTTGGGGGTTGGCTAGAAGGATCCAGAAGAGCCCCCCGGAGTCACCACCACCCGACGGCGTGGGAGAGAGGAGCAATGGCAAGAGGGAAAGGAGAGATCTTTTACTGGACCAAGCCAGGCAACTCCTCAATGAGGCGTTTGAACAACCCCACACTGCACAAAGGTATGAGAAGGAAGGGGGAGCAGCCTCAGCCAGAGACAGCCAAGCAGCCTCCACCCCCATAAATCAACCTGAGCCAGCACAGCAGCCAGCTGCAGCCCCGGGGCCCCCAGAGGGAGGTGTGATTCCTAGAAGGTGTAGAGCTCTCAAACTGCCTTCTTTAGAAGTAAAATATGGGGGAAATCCCAAAGACTTGGGGTTTTTCCTAGCACAAGTTTGGAGCTATGTGGAAGAATACGGGGAGGAATTTACTTCAGAAGCAGCCAAAGTGAGATGTGTTACCAGGGCTCTGGAGGGAATAGCTGCAGAGTGGATGGTGATTCTGTATAATGATAACTCCCCCCAACTGCTGAATTATAACGTATTCATGGCCGCGCTGTGGGCAAGATTTGAGGACCCACTGGCAGAGCGAAAGGCCAGGATCAGAATGAAAACCATAAATCAGGGGCGGAGGTCAGTGGCCGACTACACCCAAGAGTTTAGACAGCTGGCGTGCCATATCCGAGGCTGGTCCCAGGGAGCCCTGATAGAAGCATATAAAGATAGTCTAAATGAAGACGTATACCAGAGATGCATTTCCAGAAGGGACCCCAATGACTTGTAGATGTGGTACTTGCTGGCAGAAGAGGTGAAAATAGATTTGACCTGAAGCAGATGCCGGGGGGGGGCTCTGGGTGGAGTAAGCCTTCCCCCCCACGCTTCCAAGAGGCCCCAAAGCCCCCGAAGGGAGTAGTGACAGCAAGACCCAAACCCGCTGCCTGCTTCCGATGTGGGAAGGAAGGTCACCGGGCTGCGGACTGCAGGGTCAATCTGGATCCAAACAGGGTGCCAAAAGGAGGGAGGAAACCTGAAAGCCCCCCAGCGAAGCCTCGCGAAACCATGCTAAAGACGGGGGAGATTGTAGAGGTTGCCCCTCCGGGAGGAGAGGAGCTGGGACCTCCAACCTCCCCTGAAGAGAGTGAATCTGACTTGGAAGACGACTTCCTGGTAAGTCCAAACAAGGGCCCCATGACCATTCCAGTAAAATTGAGGGCACCCACTTCAGGAACCGAAGGGGAGATGCTAGCCTTGCTAAACTCTGGGTGCACGAGGTGTGTAATCAACACGAGACTAGTTGGGGAGATGGGCCTAAGACTGAAAACTTTAAAAACGCCCTTTTGCCAATTGGATGGATCAGTGGCGGGAGGTTGCCCTGCACGTTTCATAACGGAACCCCTAGAAATGACCATGGGAGAGCATAAAGAGAATCTGTGTTTTATTGTGGCCCCTGGGATGGAGCAACCGTTAATACTGGGATTGCCATGGCTCCAGAAGTGGAACCCCCATGTGAACTGGAGGAAGGGGTCGTTGCACATATGCACCAATCAGCGACTGGAAAGGGAGGGGGGATCTCAGCCAAAGCTTCAGAATCCAGTTGAGTTAGCCTCCACAAGTACGGAGGACTTGAAGGGGGAGGAAAAGATTCCGAAGGAATATTGGGATTTAAAGGAAGTGTTCCGTGAAAAGGCATCAGATGAGCTTCCCCCTCATCGCTCAACAGATTGTAGTATTGAAATTTTACCTGGGGTAACGCTCCCGAAACCGAAGCTATATTCAATGACACCACGGGAATTAGAAGAGCTGAGATCGTTTATCGATAAAAATTTGGAACGTGGTCTCATCCAACCCGCTAGACCCCGGGTAGCGGCTCCAGTGCTTTTACGCGAAAAGAAAGATGGCTCCAAGCATTTGGTAGTGGACTATAGAAACTTGAATGCAATTTCCGTGGAAAACGCGTACCCCCTCCTCCTGATGAAGGACATGCTGGCCCACCTGGCTAAGGAAAAAATTTTCACGAAGCTGGACTTGAGAGAAGCATACTACCGAATTCGAATTAAGGAAGGAGATGAGTGGAAAACCGCTTTTAACTGCCCGATGGGTTGTTTCCAATTCAATGTTCTCCAATTTGGCCTACAGGGGGCTCCAGCCGTATTCATGCAGATGATCAATCAGGCGTTACACGATCATTTATACAAGGGGGTTTTGGTTTACCTTGATGACATCCTTATCTACACGGAAACTTGAGATGAACATGTGAAATTAGTGCGGTCAGTTCTACAGAAACTGCGAGCCGCTGGTTTGGGGAGGTTCTTAAAGAGACCAGACCTGGTCAGACTTATCCATGCCTCTCTTTTACACACACACACACACACACACACACACAGAGAGAGAGTGGAGGTGGGAAAGTTAGGGAAAGAGATAGAGAGATACAGAGAGGGAGAAAGAGAGAAAAAGAGAGGGAAAGTGAAATAGAGGGAATGAGAGAAGAGGAAGAGAGAGAGAAGAAAGAAGAGAGAAAGAGAAAGAAAAGAGAGAAAGGAAGCAAAAGGAAGAAAAGGGATAGACAAAGAAAGGGAGAGATGGAAGGAAGGGACAAAGAAAGAAAAAGAAAGGAAGACACGGAGGGAGGAGAAAGTGAATGAGATATATGAATGGATAGATAAATACATGGAAGGAGGGAGAGAGAAAAAAGGAGCGGAAGGAAGGACACAAACCCTGGCTTCAGAAGACTCTTTCAAGCAGCAAAGCAATCTAGGGCTGGCCTGCAAGGGATCTCGGAGGTCATCTAGTCCAACCCCCTGCTCCAGCAGGAGATCCTTACAGAATCAAAGAATAGCAGGGTCAGAAGGCTGTGTGCGTACGTGTGTGTGTGTGTTTGTGTTTATGTTTGTCAAAACTCCAAAAACAGGTCAAGGAGCTCTGGGGAGATCAGTCATAAATTAGAACACTTGCTAAGCAACTGGCCATTAATCGAGGACCACTTGTATTTGGTTTGCCAGTCACATGGCCACCTGGCCATGCCCATCTGGTCACGTGACCACCAAGCCACGCCCACAAATTAAGCCACGCCCACAGAACCGGTTGTTACAAAATTTGAATCCCACCCCTGGATGGAACTGATAAAAGATTTCAGCATTAAGTGATAACCAGTCGGTTCCTTCTCATGACCCCATTAACACGCATTTCTCCCCTCTTCTCACACCCATAATTTTAAGGTGTGATATCAGAACAATCTTGATAATTTCAGGTGAACTGAAAGCCTTGGAGCTGCTTCCTAGGAGCAGAAGGCCCATTGTTCCATCCCAGGGAGGGTGAAAGGGAGGCATGGAGAGCTCTGGCCAGGTCCGGCCTCCTTAAGAGCCTCCCAGATTATGAACCAGCCCCTTCAGGGGACACTTTTCCCCCAGCAGGATGAGAAGAAGCTTCTTTTCCACAATGGGACCAAAAGGATCTCTGTCCACTCACGATTCAATCCCATCCGATACAGTCCAAGCCTGGATTCAGGCCCCGGTCAGCAGAATTGCCACTTTCGTTGCTCTTCTGGGGACAAGGAGCAAACAACCAGAAGCTACTAGCGACACATTCCCCAGCCCTTGTGGGTTTCTCACCCGTTCGATGGAGACCCTTAATTGTACGGGGTCCACAAAATGGAACAATACCGATGCCTCCCAAGCAGCCTAAGGGAAAAAATCCAGTTTCTACTGCCCAGATTCAATTCTCGGTGAAGGTCAACCACCTTTGGGGAATAGCATCAGCCCTCTTGAAATGGGACCTCAGGCTTTGGAAAATGGAGAGAAGACACCAAACTTTCTCCTACCTTGTTGAGCAACTTTAGCCGTGAAAGAAGATTTTTTCTGATATAAAGTCTCTGTCTTTCAAAATACGCCAGATGCTCTCTCCTGGGATCATCCCTGGGAAGAACCAAGAAGCCCCAAATGCCCAGATCTGCTGCTACTTCTCCATTTGGGTCCATGTACAATTCAATGTCCGAAATATTGACAAACTCATTCTTCTCCAGGAAAGGATGGAACTAGAATGGGAACATGCAGCAATTTTAAAAGCATAAAACTTTGTTTCTTATCCCTGATGCTTTTTCACATTTGAATCTTTCTTCTGTAGTTGTCTAATTTACAAACATGCTTCATTAGGAAAATGGGTGTTACCACTATCTTACAAGTGAAGGGAAAAAGTTCACAAAAATTTGTCGATCATATTTTGACAATATAGATTTTGACAAAATATAGTTGAACAACAGAAAAAAGGAGATTTATGAACTCCCTGAAAGCAACAGATTGGCTATCAGAAACACGGATTTGTCAAGAAGAAAATTGTCAGGGTGATCCTCTCCCAGGAGGCCCAGACCGGAAACCTGAGCTAGGCCCACTTCGCTGTAATGCTGCACTGACAGGATTTGGGGAGCCAGAAAGTACAAATCTCCCACCGACCCTTTTTTTTTATGCAGCTGTAGGTGTCCTCCTCTTATCTGCTTCTTCCCCAGGCAGAATCTCTCCTCCACCCCCCAAAAGTCATTCCCTCCTATCACTGCCCTTTCTAAATGGGTTGTGGGAAAGGGGGGGGGATATAACTTATGTGCTCTATGCAAGTCATCTTCACATATTATTTCATTTCCTAAATACATTATGGAAATACTGCTGATATAACTCGATCTCAGGAAACAGTAACAAACAATTTTGTGATGTGATCAGAAATCCAGTTAAGTGAGGGGTGGATGGTATCATAATTAAGTGGATAAAAACTGATTTAAAAATGGTACTCAAATAGTTTTTCGTTTTTTCAATTTTTGTCACAAAAGTGGAAAGATACAACATTTTGTCATAATTCATCAATTTTTCTATGTTGTCATTAATATAATAGGGTTGATAAATTGCTATCATACAAGATTTATAATAATTCTCAAGCAAATGTACTTTGATCTTATTTAAACATTACCAAATTTCCAGAAAAATATTTCTGATTTCCTCCTAGAAACTACTGTATGACTAAAAAGCAGTAGAAAACTATCTGGATTTTAGGATTTGATAAATTATAGTATCTCATATAAGAACATTAATGATGCACTGGATGAAGGATTGTGCCAAGCTTGATAAGTATGTAAGGGACCCAGTTTGGTCTACTGGTTAAGCCCCCGAAGTAGAAAGCAAGAGGATGTGAGTTCAGGTCCCGCCTTGGTCATGAAGCAGGCTGGGGGATTTGGGGCCAGTCTCTCAGTCCAACTCAACTCACAGGGTTGTTGTTGTGGGGAAAATGAACACACAACTACTCATTGGTACTCAGCCCCCATGGCTTCTGCAGAGAGGGGCTTTTAAGGATGGGGGATGAGTTAGTGCACTTTCTGAACTCAAACAAGGTCTCAGAGATCTGGAAATCCAACAAGATGGGGCTGCTCTTCCCAAGAATGTTTATTTGAGCAGCCTTTAGAGCAACGAGATATTTATATCGAATAACCCTGCCAAGAGTCCAAAGGGAATTAACCTCCGAGAGCTGCAACGGAGTTCCCAGAGCTGTTTCAGGGGGCTGATACAAAGAAAGAGCGCCTGAGCTGAGACTGGGCTCCTGTGGACAAGGGGCCACTCGAACTGTAGCTCACGCAGAGGTGGTATTCAACTGGTTCTCACCGGCTCAGGTGAACCGGTGGTGACCCCTGGTTAGCTACACCCCCGAACCGGGTCGCCCACTTGTCCCAGTCGCTCTCCTAGCTTTCCCTACCACATGGTGGCTGTGGTGCAGATCGGGCAGATGTCCCAGGGCTGTTGCACATGTGCACTGTATGTGCAGCCGTGCGTGTGCTACTGATGCAGTGCACATGTGCAGCAGCCCTGGGACATCTGCCTGCCTGCCCACCCTCCCAGATTACGTTTTCTTCCTTCTCCCAGCGGATGCGCCTCTTCCAGCCCAGCCCGGCCCGGCCAGCCAGCAGGGGAGTGGGCGGATGTCCCGGGTCTTCTCGCCCCCTTTGTTGCGATATGCCTGCAGGAGCCCCTCAGGCCAGCTGAGCCGGGAGCCGCCATTCCCAGGCTTCTACTCTCCCGTGCTTGGTCAACGCCTCTTCACCTTGCCTGAAGCAGCTGGCCCTGCCCCTCACCCTCCCCTCCCTCACCTGGCTGAGAAGGGAAAGGGGACGGTGGAGGATAGCGAAGAGGCCGGGTCCCTATCTTCCCCCTCTCTCTCCCCCACTCTCTGTGTCTCTCTGGGTGTGTGAGACAGAGAGAGAGAGGGGGGGCAAGAGAAGAAAGAAAGAAAGAGCAAGAAAGAGAGAAAGAAAGAGAGGGAGAATGGAGAAAGTGAATGAGATATATGGATGGATAGATAAATACATGGAAGGAGGGAGGGAGGGAGGGAGGGAAAGAGAAAAAAAGGAGAGGAAGGAAGCACACAAACCCTGGCTTCAGAAGACTCTTTGAAGCAGCACAGCAATCTAGGGCTGGCATGCAACAAATCTCAGAGGTCATCTAGTCCAACCACCTGCTCCAGCAGGAGATCCTTACAGAATCAAAGAATAGCAGGGTTAGAAAGCTCTGTGTGTGTTTGTGTGTTTGTGTTTATGGTTGTCAAAACTCCAAAAACAGGGACTTCCAGTTTGCAAGCTTTCGGCGGTGGCAGGGATTCGCGACCGCGTGATCCCTGCTGCGTTCGCCGCCAAGGTTCCCCCGATCCATTTGGATCTGGGGGATATAGCTGCCCCGTAGAGGCAGCTGAAGACAGGGGGATCCGGCAAGGGGTTTGGGGGTGCCGCAAACCCCCTCCCCAGCCGGGCAAACCCCCTTTTCCCGAGGCGGAGGAACGGCGGTCAGCAATGGCCGCCACGAAGAAAGCTGCATCCGGGAAAGCAGGTGCAGGAGGGAGAAAGCTGGAAGAACAGTGAAAGTTGCTTCTAACCGGGACAAGACGGGAGAAAGTGACCTGGAACCTTGAAGGCTGCTAAGTATATATTATTCCTTGTGAGAGTTACAAGCTGGGAATACTCTAAAGGGGAAAGTTTTTTCTTTCTTCTACTCTCCTTCCTAAAGTGACAGCGGGAAAAAAAACCCTTTTTGGCTGTGAGTGGGAAGGGAGAGTGAAAAAAATTAGAGCAAAAATTGAAAATAAGGAGAAGATTGTCTAGAATTGCAAAGAGTTCTTAAACATTAAAAAACTTCCAAAAAATATATTTGAAAAGGATTTGTGATTACTTTAACCCCAGAAAGAGAAAGTGAAGAAGAAGAAGGTATCTAAAAGAAATAGTCTGTTTGGATTGTTTGGTGATTTTGGAACCTTTGGAAATTACTTCTGATTAAAACATCTGGGTGGTTGTTTGGAAAAACTTTTTCTCTACACAATGGCATCATCTATGGATCGATTGAAACTTATATATCAAAAATATGAAAGAGAAAAACAAGGAGGGGAAGATGGTCTTGACACTATTTTTCAATACTTAGAAATGGCGATTTATACTTATGTGAAGCAGAATGAGGATGATGGGGACAAAGAAGAAGAAGAAGCCATCTTTGATGAACAAATGACTTTGACAGGAGAAGGGAAAAAGCAAGAGAAAAAGGAAAAAAGGTCTTTAAGATCTGGAAAAACAGCCCAAAAAGAGAAGAATAAGGTGAAAAGGGCACATTATGTTAAGAAACAACAGAAAGGGGGAAAGCAGAATAAAAGGGAGGTGGAGAGACAAGGGGTTAAAGAGGACAAGGAGAAGAAGAAGCAAGAGAGAAAGGAAGGGATGAGAAGCCCTAATGGTGGGGAGCAAGATGTTAAGAAGCAAAAGTTTTTTAGAGATAATGGATAAATCTTATTGTTAAAGGGATTCTAGAAAGGTACATAAGACTGCATTTTTATACCTGTATTTAGAAGTAATCATAGAAAATTAGAAACAATATGTAACTTAAAATGTGATAAAATATTTAATATAAATTAGTGAAATTTTTGGTTAAGAAAAAGGGAGTACTGTAGTGAAATACGATTCAAGATTGTGATGTGGGGGGGGGGATAATTTTGGAAAGCATAAGTGTTCACACAAAGGTATGATATTTAATTGAAATGGATAAAATGTTTAAGATATAAATGATTGTTAATATTAATGATTAGAATATGGTATATTAGTGAAATTCTTTGTGAAATGAGATTTGAAGCAGAAGAAGGAGGAACATTTTAATGAAATATCGAGCTATAATATGTGATGTGGGGGGGGGGAATAATTATGGAAAATAGGGCTCCCACAAAAGTATGTGATTTAATTGAAAAGCAATGAGTTAAACGTTTAAGATATGAATGAATATCAATATTAATGAATAGATTTGTATTACTTTTGATAATATAGTATAATTTTAGAATGTACCAGAAAAAATCCCAATGTATGTCATGTGTTTTATATTAAGTGGGGAAAGAGATAAAGGCATCATACTCCATATAGTGTACAGGAGAAGTCTTTCTTCTTTCTTTAAAGAAGAAAAATAAATGGTTGGCTGGAATAGAACAGACAAAGAATAATAAATATTATGATATGAATTGAGAGATAAATAAAATAAAATAAAATTGAGAAAATTTAAAGGAGAGGAGAAGTCATATAGAAAATTGAAAATGTTAATAAGATATGAAATGGTATGTAAAATGAATATGAATTTGAATTTGTGTCTGTACCAAGAGTTTTAACCCGGGACTAAGCAACTTTCAGAAAAGAGATTTTTTATGTTATTATGTTTTTGTGTTTATGTGTATTTATGTATTGTTTGTCTTGAAAATAAAATTTGTTTTTTTTAAAATAAAAAACTCCAAAAACAGGACAAGTAGCTCTGGGGAGATCAGTCATAAATTAGAACACTTGCTAAGCAACTGGCCATTAAGCGAGGACCAATTGTATTTGGTTTGCCAGTCACATGGCCACCTAGCCAAGCCCACTCAGTCACATGGCCACCAAGCCACGCCCATCTGGTCACGTAACCACCAAGCCACGCCCACAAATTCAAGCCATGCCCACAGAACCAGTAGTAAAAAAAATTGAATCCCACCACTGAGTTCACAGCCTGCTATGCGGCATCTCCTATCAGGACTCAGGGATTCACTTTGTGACGCCTCTCCTAATAAAATATCTGGGAAATACGGAACTCTTTTACATGCAACTGCAGTTATCAGATCAGTAGGAAGGAGTTTCTCTGAAGGGGGCCAAATTCTGTTCTGCTGTAATGCAAAATTATGTATTTATTTATTTAGGACAAATTCATGTAATTTAATTGAATAGTAAAATCAATGATTTAGTGAATTTAAATGAACAGTGTGATTAATGATTAATGTAATTAATTGATTAGTGATTAGAGTAATTAATTGATCAGGCTGACTGTTGCTCAGGAATATTATCTGACTTGATCAGGCTGATTGTTGCTCAGGAATATTATCTGACTTGAGAGATTACTGCAATTGATTGTTTGATGTAATATTGTCTATATAGATTACCCAAAATTGTTCCTTTAATTAATTCAATCAACGTACTATTTTAACAAACCTACCATGCCAAAAAGAAAATCCTACGCCAAACCACAACCTAAAGAGAAGATAATCCCCACCAATGAACCACAAGACTCCTGCACATGCCTTAAATGCTACAAAAATCTAAAAGATAATGAAAACTCCATCAAATGTTCTCTGTGTAAAAAATACGCTCATCATGACTGCTTGGGATTACCTGAGCAAATGATTCAATACCTAGAATCATCCAATGAGTTTCCATATTTCTGCAAATCATGCAGACCCAAACTGGATCTGTCTGAAAGAGTTGATACCATCGAAACCATTGAAACATCCCCTACCATCCAAACCATTGAAACATCCCTTAACACCATAGTAGCATCCCTGGACGCCGTAAAAGAAAGAATATCCAACCTTGAAAAAAAAGACACAACGCAAAAACCTGAACATCCAATAGCTACAATCCACATCTCTACCCAACAACCACAATCCGATCCAAAACCCAATCCACAAATAAACACAACCCAGACAAATATTGATATCCCAATCCTCATCAGAGAAGCCGTTGAGCGTGAACGGAAACGTCCAAATGCCATCTTATTTGGTCTAGAGGACATCAATGTCAATGATGACATCACAACTGTCCGAAACATCATCAGAGATTATCAAGCATCAACCATCTCCGCTGATGAAATACTTGACATTTCCCGCATCGACCGAGAGCTCAAAAATAGAGACGGCTCTGTGGCCCCACGCTTGTGCAGGGTCATTTGCAAAAATGAATCAAGCAAACGTAAATTCATTTATACTATAAACTCACTCGCCAAAACCAACACCAACCATAAGAACCTCCGTTGCCGCCCTGACCTAACCATACAGCAACGTGCCCGCTCCCGTGCACTCCGCATTGAACTCAAAAACCGTCTAGACAATGGAGAGAAGGACCTGTACATTGACTACCATGCTGACTGTATCAAAAGTAAGCCACGCAACCCAATACTCAGCTTCTACCCTCAACCACAACCCTACCTCAACCGATCCACCATCACCCAAGACTAGGCACGCACGCCCCCAACTACCTCAACTCCAACTACTGCCGGCCTTAAATGCAAACTACTCAATGCAAGAAGCCTCGTGAATAAAATACCTGAATTTCTCATCCTCCTAAATATGGCTAACTTCGACATTATATTTGTCTGTGAAACATGGCTCAATGCATCTCTCCCCGATTCCATTACCACAGTAAGAGACTATCATGTTTACCGATCAGATCGTGAAAATCGTCGAGGAGGTGGTGTTGCTATATTCTATAAAAAATCCTTACATCTAAAAAATATCCAAGTTACCCAGGAGCTTGCTCTTCCTGAGACCATCATCTGTGAACTATCCTTAAATATCACAATTCGATTCTTACTATGTTACAGAGCACCTGATTATGACATCGAACATGTAAACAAGCTAAATACATTACTAACATGGGCTGCATCCTGCCCTTTTATCTTTCTTGGTGATTTCAATCTACCTCATATTGACTGGACCCTAAATGATTGTACAACTGAAATCATACACACAACCTTCTACAACGCTATTACAAATCTGGGTCTGGAACAACTAGTAACCAACAACACTAGACTAAACAACTGCCTCGATCTCATCTTCTGCAATAGTTTGAATTTAATTTACGGAATACAAACTAAAGAACCCTTTTCCAGTAGTGACCACAATATGATTGACTTTTGTCTCAACATACGTCCACACAAAAATCACCACAATGGTGTAATCCCCAATTGTAACTTCAAAAAAGGCAACTATGATCTTATAGACAACGATCTCTCATCCCTGGATTGGCAATCTCTATTCACTGGATGCAATACTGTTGAAGACCATTACAACATATTTTTACTTGAAGTCAAAAGAGTCATCAAACTATATGTACCAACAACAACTCCCAAAACAAAATAAAAAAGCAGATTACCCATATCAATAAGGAAACTTCAATCCAAAAAGAGATCACTCTGGAGGAAAAACAAATCTGGTCACGTTACCAATTTCAAAAACCGATACAAAAATTTATGCCACCAGATAAAGACCGAATGCACCAATTATCACATTAAACAAGAGGAAAACCTTCTAAGCACCAATTCCACCCGTGCTTTTTACAATTTTGTAAACAACAAACTAAAAGACTCAAGGTCCATCCCACCCTTGATAGGACCTGATGGTAAAGACTGCAACGACGACACCATTAAAGCCAACATCTTTAACACATTCTTCGGCTCAGTATTTGTAAACAGCAATGGATCATGCCCAGTATTTCCTAGCCGTACCACAGATAACAACAATGATCTAATACATATCGATTTTACAGAAGACAATGTTGAAAAAGCACTACGCAATCTAAAACCATCTCTATCTATTGGATGGAATATGTGCCTACTTCTTAAAAAAGCTATCCACTGCCATAGCCAAACCTCTAAGCATAATCTTTGAAAAATCTTTCAGGACCAGCTCCTTGCCTAACCTATGGTCACAAGCCACAGTCATCCCCATCTTCAAAAAGGGAGACCCAAGCCTAGTTGAAAATTACAGACCAATCTCCTTATGCTGCGTCACCTGTAAAGTCATGGAATCAATTATTAACCAATCCATCATCCTCCACTTAGAGACAAATAACCTACTCTCCAATAAACAATTTGGTTTCAGAAAAGAACTATCCTGTAATCTACAACTCTTACACTGCAAAAACATATGGACGACACAACTCGACCAGGGCAAAGCAATAGACGCAATCTACATAGACTTCTGTAAAGCCTTTGATTCAGTGGTACACGACAAACTACTCCTAAAAATAAAATCTGGACAACTGAATAACTGGATAGAAGCATTCCTGTCAAACAGACAACAAATGGTCAAAATCGGGAGCGTCCTATCAAATCCAGTACCTGTCAATAGTGGTGTCCCCCAAGGCAGTGTTCTAGGACCAACTCTCTTCATACTCTACATAAACGACCTCTGTGATCATATTAAGAGCAATTGCGTTCTCTTCGCTGATGATGTAAAGCTGTTCAATACCACAGACAATACTGCTACCCTACAAAAAGATCTTGACTATGTCTCAGAATGGTCAAACAAATGGCAACTTCAAATCTCAACAAATAAATGCTCTGTCTTACATATTGGCAAAAAAAATCAGAAAATAAAATACAAGCTGAATAGTCAAGAACTTGTTGATGACCCAAGCTCTCTAAAGGACCTTGGAATACTCACCTCTAATGATCTAAGTGCTAGAGCCCACTGCAACTACATAGCCAAAAAGGCATTAAGAGTTGTTAACCTAATCCTACGTAGCTTTTTCTCTGGTAATATCACACTACTAACCAGAGCATACAAAACATTTGCTAGACCAATACTCGAATACAGTTCATCAGTCTGGAACCCACATTACGTATCTGATATTAGCACAATTGAGAAAGTCCAGAAATATTTCACAAGAAGAGTTCTCCACTCCTCTACTCGTTGTAGAATACCTTATGCCACCAGACTTGAAATTCTAGAACTAGAAAACCTTGAATTACGCCGTGTTCGTCTGACTTAAGCATGGTATATAAAACCATACATTGCAATGTCCTACCTGTCAGTGAATACTTCAGCTTAAACCATTACAACACAAGAGCACACAATAGATACAAACTCAAAGTAAACCGCACCAAACTTGATTGCAGGAAATACGACTTCAGCAATAGAGTGGTCAATGTCTGGAATACTCTACCCGACTCTGTAGTTTCTTCCCCAAACCCCAAAAACTTTAACCTTAGACTGTCTACTATTGACCTCACCCCTTTCCTAAGAGGTCTGTAGGAGGCGTGCATAAGCGCACCAACGTGCCTACCGTCCCTGTCCTATTGTTTCACTTATTCTTTTATTTTTCTTATATGTACCCATTTCATGTATTCACAACTATGTATACACTTATACTTATTATCTTGTAAACAATTGGCAAATCAAATAAATAAATAAATAAATAAATATTGCCACATATTTGCACATGACTCAGCATTAGGCAGACTCTAACTGTCCCTTGACTGTCGTTTATTTTTATTTTTCTCTGTTATTATTATTTGTAATGCTGGTCTCTGACTGTACTAAAAGTGGACTGGATGAAGGAGGAAGCTGTGTTGGAGACATTTGCCATCTTGAGTTATGTGTAAATAAATACATGTTTAAGAAAACAATCTCAAAATCGTACTTGATTGAAACCTGAAACTGAGTCTTGAGAGAAGACAAGGAGGAGATTATGAGAGCAGCTTCTCCAACTTACAAAATCTCTCAGTTGGACAAGGGAGGATTCAACACTCTTCCAAGGACTGAAAGAGATGTTGGGAGGAGTTAAAACCCTCCCCTCTCCTAGGAAAATGAAATATTTTAGGATATACTAAAAAGGGAGAATATATTTCCCCTAAAAAGAAAAGTAGAAACTCAGAGAGGCTGAAACTCCGCCCCCCTCCCACCTTTGCTAATGGACCATTACTCTGGCCTAGGCCAGTTTATTTTACATAACAAAGATCTACTCCAGGTATAGCTATATAAGAATTGCCCAAAGCCATCACCATCATCCAGCCAGGCTCAACCAAGCCTGGTACTCAGGACAGCCTACAGAGATGCCCCTGCATGGCCCCATGGGAGGCTGACAACCGATCAGAATACAAGCTCAAATTCAAATCCCAACAGAGGGCATCAAACAGTTGCACTCTCAGCATCTCAGCCCTTCTTTCCTCAACCAAGGCATGTGCTCCTGTCCACCATTAAACCATGTTTCCAAGCAGTCACCATGTTTCCAGCGTCTTTCCTCCCCACTTGGAACTGAACCCAGAAGGAGATTTCTTCCAACAGAGGCTAGACAGAAACTTCAGATCTGCTCCCTGTTATTCTGGAGCGTCAGACAGGAGCAATTAGAGGGTGCAAATCTCTTGACCTTTTGCAGCACAAGAAGGTTGAGATGTTCCCCTCCTTCTCCTTTGCGTTCCTTCTCCAAAAGGATCTCAGATGAATGGATCCCTATCGAGATCCCCCATACCTGCCACGGCTGCAGCCTCGGAGCCCCCAATCTCTTTTCTACCTCCTTCCTTCCCCTCCTCGATCTGGAGGAATAAGCGGCATTCATGGCCTGGGACAGAGTCTGAAAGATACTGTAGCGATGTCTCTGAGTTATGATCTGTCTCCTGTTCCTTTTCTCCTGGGTCTCCAGTGGGGCTTTCTGGGTGCATCTTCTGCGGCCTTTGACAGAAAAGACGTGCTTGGAAAGGGAACAGCGAAAATAATGATCTTGAAACGGATCTTCCACAAAGAAATGGGGTTCAAAGGCAGCATCTGTTGGCCTTTCTTTTGACAGATAACCAAAACTCAAAATACTATGGATGTATTTGAGAAGTCTGTCCTTCTTTATTGTATACGGTGCAAAATTTGTGAGGATCCAGACTTTCCCTTCAATGGGTCCTGGCAAATGCATAAGTGCTTCATGGAAAGGAATAATTCTGTTCCAGATGGAAATATATTCTATGAAGTGGACAAAGACGTTGACTTGTCTCCACTTAGAGAGGGCCTCCCTGAGGGGTGCTGTTTGTCCAGTTGTTGTGAATCGTTCTGATATAACCACACAAATTCCATTCCTGACAAGCATCGGAGGGAAAGTCCTCATGAAATTATCTCCCTTTTCTGTATCTGAAGCAAAGAGGCCAATCAGGGTCCATCTGAAATGGAGGAGCAGCTGGACAATTGCTGGGTATTGGAATCCTTCTTTGGGGAGCATCTGGTGGAAAAAAGGGAATCTCCTTTTATCACTCAGAGCCTCTGAAGGAATTAGAGCAGTGATCTGAAAAAGTAATGAAGAATGCTGTGTTATAATATGGTCCAGATCAACTCCAAAATATTACTTATTGACAAACTGAATTTTGTTTTGATGAATATATAAGAATAGTTTGCTCCTTAGTCACGGTTTAAAATATTTAAGACAGAATATTAACAAGATTGTCTATAAAAATGGAACGCAAAATCATATTAAACAAAACAAAACAATAACAAATCCAATGTAAATTTCTGTGTCACCCATACAATTCCAACAATTAGATTCAAATTTGCAGATGTTTGATTTTTATTCTATTGTTTCTCTTATTCTTCTTTTATTTTTCTTATATGTACCCATTTCATGTATTCACAACTATGTATACACTTATACTTATTATCTTGTAAACAATTGGCAAATCAAATAAATAAATAAATGTTAGATAAAATGTCTGGATCTAAGATATAGGGCTGTATTATATGCTATTTTTGAGTACTAAAACCTCTTTCTCAGCTTCTATATCCCAAATTCTTTGTGAAGCAATTTTTCAGCTTCTTCTCTAGATGTACAAGAGCACAACTGCTAACAGAATAGTTATGAGTACATGAAATGGATACATATAAGAAAAATAAAAAGAAATAGTAGGACAGTGATGGTAGGCACATTGGTGCGCTTATGCACGCCCCCTACAGACCTCTTAGGAAAGGGGTGAGGTCAATCGTAGACAGTTGTACAATCCAATAAGTCTTTAATTGAAATTTTGTCTGTTTTGGGACTATATGTCTGTTTCATCACTTTAATTTTAACCCAATAATTATATACCCTGAATTTATACAAAGCAGAAATTGTGTAAATTAACAATTATCTATGAGGGCAGGAGCTGAACTCCTTTTATCCATCCCAAAGATACTCTTCTTGGTCTGAATATTTTTTATACATAGACAGGACTATTGCCAACTTGATTCCAATTGGATAAGGCAGATATTATTGATATGTGAAAATGAACATGCTAATGGAGGACCTCAAAACCTGGATAGTTTTTCAATAGTAGAATATTCAGTAGAATATCCTCTAGGGACCTTATGGCTCTTCAGGCCTTTAATGGTCAATTTGAAGATGAACATAATAGACTAAAACATCGTTGATATGTTCCCTAATATTCTGAAAAGCTGCTCTTGAATTCTATGAAGATATTGGATCTGTTGTTCATCCCCACCACCCCACTCACCTTACCAGATAGAGAAAAACACACAAACCTGTGGGACTTTGTAGGTGCCTACAAACATTGACATCTGGATGGAGATGTCCCTGGCAGTTGCATCAATCAGAGCCAGGAGGTTCTCCTTCCTCCCACAGCCATAGTTGGGGACATTGGATTCTCCAGTGTAGAGCATGTCCAGCAAGGCATCTGAAGTGTGGAAGCTGCTTCCATAGTTGTCATGGATGTTGTAACCAAGTGTGAGATTGTGCAGGAGCTGGGAATTCTTGCTGACCATTTGAATACCAAAAATTGACATTAGGGTATCTGTTAGAGCAGAACTCTTCCTATTGAAAAACAATATTCATATTATTATATTCAATAGCAACAACAAGTGTTTTTAAAATATATAATCCTTCACAAACCTACTAAGCCTTAGGCCAACATTGATCCAAATCGAATGATCAATGATGCAAATGAGAGAGGCAACTACAATTGTTTCAGTCACTACTTAAACAAAGGTCATTATTCAAGTGATGAACTCAGGAATGAACTGAGAAAGGAAAATCATCTGGATTTCATTCAGGTTTTTTAAAAACTCCATCTTTGGATTTTACTCTCTTCCACAAAGTAAGGCAAAAAAAGAGAAGCCATGGAAATCAAAATCATTCAGGAAATTAGACAGGTCCTGAGGTACAAAAATAAGTGACATAAGAAGAAAAGAAGGAGAGTGTTAGAATTGCACATGGAGGGAGTGCAACTCCATCACCCTGCATGACTTACGAAGGAGAAAGTATGGAAGGAGGGCTGTTGAAAGGCCACATTATAGGTGACACCAATGTTTCAGTTGTGACCACACCAATGAGATGGTCTCCAGGCCTGTAAAAGCTCCATGGATTGTTCCCATCCTGGTGCTCCAAACTCAATGGGCATTTCCTTCTCAGCTTCCCATAGACTGATGGGGACACCAGCAGAAGCAGAAGCAGGAGGTCCATCATTCATGGCATTAATCAATCCACTTCCTGTTTCTAACACAAACAACAGGAACAGTTGGAAAAATGCAAAGACTCTGAGAAGTGCCAGTGGCTTTCCTGATCTAAACAGAGAACCACTCAGTTTCATCTGCAAAGGAGAGAAAGGTGCAATCAAGAGCAGAGCCTGTACCTGTCCCAAAACTTGGTCCCAGAGAGCTTCACCCAAGGAATTTATCCTTTTCTGATAGAAGATCCTTTGCATGTGGCTTCAATCTGATGTCTACATCGAAGTCTAAAACTGGAGATATAGCATCACAGGTCTCAAAGGCCCAGATGGTCATAATTACAGT
>NW_020718697.1:0-18007 GCF_900518725.1 Notechis scutatus
AGATTGTTTTGATAGGCATAGCATGGCCTTTCCTTGATCCACTATTGTCAATCTGGGCATTTAACGATCGAAAGACCACATCTGACTGTTTGATTGTCCTGTTCATCCCACAGTGGCAGTGGCAATCGTGGTAGCAGAGAGTGGTGGGGGGCATAAGCCTCAATAACAGTTTCAGTTTCCCATGTGGTCCTATGGAAAAATAAATTGCCTACCTCTACACTAATGCATGTATAAAAGGCTGATGTTGTTTGGCTTACAACCTACATCCTCCTCATGTCTCTCTTGCTTTTCTTCTTGACTTCATTCCTATTCATTGGACCACCATGGAAAGTCATCTGCCTTCTTCAACAAGCAGCATTCGGCAACATCTTCTCAGTTGTTATTCGTACTGCTTTGATTAAAACAGTTAAGGTATATTAGCCTTGTTGGTCAAAAAAACAACAAAACCAGGGAATAAAGTATAGAGATGGTTAGGGAAGAGCCTACTCAATTCTGACATTCTTTCTTGTTCTTATGCCCAACTTGTCCTCTACAACATCTGGTTAGGGATGTCTCCCCATTCCCTGAGTTGGACATGTACTGACTATCTGGAGATGTCATGCTAGAACATAATGAAGGCTCTATTCACATGTTCTATGTTGCCCTTAGCTATGTGGGTGTCAGATCCATGTATCTGTCATTTCTTCAGTGGAAGAAGAAAAGCGGGGGGAGGCTGATAAAGAAATCCTTTCTTGATGTAACCTGAATATATTTAATCCTATATCAAATTTGTATAACCCACACATGATACGATGGAGGGAGAAAAGCCAGATGGCCAGAACTATCACCTCTGAGAGGCACAACCAGGAGATGAGAAGATCATAAAAATTCCACAGTGAGATTGTACTTTGGGAATCTCTTGAATAGTTCATTCTAAAAAGGGGGTGGGGTGGGGAAAATAGGTATGCCCTGGGAAACTGTGAAAAGATCGTTCCTTACAAGAGGGGTGGGGAGGAATTAACATACTGGCTTTTGTTTCACTAAATACACATCGAGATAAGGGGAGGGGTTCTAAACTCCCTTATGTATCCCTGTATGCCTGAGAGACCTCAGACGCTGCTTTGAACTCCTACAGGAATTGTCTCATCTCAACAAAGAATTCCTTTGTGATACATTTGGATACGTTTTCAGAAGTTCATTCTAGTTGAGTGAATGGAAAAAGTTCTGTAGCCTGACATAGGGCTTCCTGGCTGTCTTCTACTTCATGGTAGCTTTCCGAGCCAGAAGTCTACCTAAAACCTATCAGTAAATTCCTCTAAAAAGCCTAGCAAAATCTGTCTTCTATATGCCACTATTCATGGCCTTTTCAAAAATTGATCCTGATTTTTTAAAAGAAACATTGAAAGATTTGTAGCTAAATTCCCCAGGGTCCCTCACTGATCCTTCTTCAAAGTTTGGAACCATATCTGCAAATTCTGCCTTTGGGCATCTGCTCTTGATTCAATCAATGTTCAATCAGATGAAGAGTCTCTTCTCTGCAGTTATTCAAATCATAGTAATTTACTTCCTGCCTTTATGTCGACTCCCTTGAGATGTTTCTGAAAACATTCAGAAAACATGTCAGAAACTGTTTTGATGTCAAGATCTAACTCAAAACATATTGGCTGGCTGGCTCTAGAAACAAAACAAAACAAAATATTTGGGGGTAGTTTTAGGACAAGCGGGTACTGGGTTTTGGTCCTGTGGCTGGACCAGAAGCTTCTATCCTTCGAAGATATTTTGGGTTCTCTTCATCTAATTTTTCACACCACTGAGAAGGTTCAACCAGAAGCACAAGTCATGTTGCTGGGGCTTCTACTTGTGCTGCTTATCTGGCCACAGCGAGTCTGTGGGATGTTCACAGCCAAATGCCTCCTGACTTTGAAACAGGGTGAAGTAGACCCACAGATTCGCTACAAGCCAGGAGATTATTTCATTAGTGGCATCATCTCTGCAATGAAAGTTAGGATTCAATTATTTACATTTGATCAAAGTCCTTCAACAAAAGTATCTGCGTAAGTCACTCTTCCTGCAATGCATTAGAGTCATTCCATTTCCAATGAATGCTCTAAGTTCCATCTCTCTGATCAAACAAGGAGCTCTTCCCTTCATCTCCTAATTTTCCTAACTTACTGATTCTGTCTTGGAGTCCCTATTGCACATCTAGAATAAACAAATTCTAATAATAAATTTAAACTTAGCTGGGTAAATCAGCCACCATTATTAAGACAGAGGAAACAATCCAGCAGAGATAAGATAAAACATTTCAAGACTGAAATAGAAGTAAAGTTAAGGTAACCAACTAGGAGACAGCCTTTCAAAATTTGAATAAGCCAAAATTTTCTATTTTTTTATTTTTTATTTTGTCATGTATTATATAACAGATATAAGAATAAACATGATTATTAATGCAAGAAATGTTTACAAATACAAAGGGTACATTAGGACAGGGACAATATGCATGCCCCTTACAGACCTTTTATGAATGGTTTGAGGTCAACCGTAGAAAGTCTAAGATTAAAATTTGGGGGGTTTGGGGAAGAAACCACAGAGTCGAGTAGAGTATTCTACGCATTGACTACTCTGTTGCTGAAGATGTATTTCCTTCAATCAAGTGTGATGTGGTTTACATTGACTTTGTATCTATTGTGTGCTCTTGTATTGTTGTGGTTAAAGCTGAAGTAGTAATTGATGGGTAGGATATTGCAATAGATAATTTTATGTGCTACACTTAGGTCAGATCGAAGGCAGCATAGTTCTAAGTTGTCTAAGCCTAAAATTTCAAGTCTGGTGGAATAAGATATTCTGTTACAAGCAGAAGAATGGAGGACTCTTCTCATGAAATATCTCTGGACTCTCTCGATTGTATTAATGTCCAATATGCGGGTTCCAGAAAGATTTCTATGGTAATATTTGGGCATATTGCAGACTGTTTGGAAAAATAACTGTAATCGAGTTGGTTAAAATAATTGTGGAAAAAATAAACCTTATATTTGTTGGTATGTTTGTACCTGCAGAAAAACAACCAGATTTCATTGGAAATATGCACCTTTCCTTTTTGCCATCAAGGACGTCAATCAGAATAGCCATCTCTTGCCTAACATTACCCTGGGTTACAATATCTATGAAAACTTCTTCAAGGCAGAAATGACTTCAGAGGCTTTGCTGGACCTGCTTTCAGATGGGGAGGCCAATGTCCCCAACTACAGTTGTGGGAGGCAGAGAAACACAGTGGCTGTTGTGGAAGAGGCTGAGATGGGCATCTCCATCCAGATCTCAACCATGTTGGGCACCTATAAGACTCCACAGGTATGTCCCTTTCATAGGAGACTTGTTTTCAATCATGCAAATTTGAAACAGTGGTCCTATGCTGCAGATAAATAGCAGAGTTTGATAATGGAAATGAGAGCAAATGCATTTTGTGTCAGCCAAAAATGGGGCTTGTTACTTGGAAGCTTGACATTTTGTTTGTTAAATACAAAATTCCATCATCTACCATTCCTTTCAGATCAGTTACAGTTTTACTTCTAAGATCCAGAAAGATAAAACTCAGTTTCCTTTCTTCAACCCAATGCTCCCGGCTGAAGGAGTCCAATATTCAGGAATGGTGAAGCTGCTCCTCCATTTCAGGTGGAACTTGGTTGGTCTGATTGCTCCAGAAACTTACCAGGGGGAGAGGTTCATGAGGACAATGTCTTCTTTGATGTTAAGGAATGGCATTTGTGCCATTGAATACCCACCATTTCTAGCAACTCCATATTACAAGGCTTTCAAATCGAAACTCCATTCCATGTGGAAAAAAATCAATGTCTTTGTTTATGGTTCAGAGACTAATTCATTCCAGATAGGAATCAAATATATACAACTACTACTTCGATATGTTCAGGAACCTATTGTAAAAAAGATCTGGATTACCTCTGCTCACTGGGATATCAGTCCAGAATTATTGTATAGTATCTTTTCCTTTAAATACATTGGTGCCATTTTTTCATTTCTGATACATAAAAGGAAACAGGCAAGCTATGAGGTGCATGACTTCCTTTATCTATCCCTACATGATTTTGTAGAGAAAAGCTTTATATGTTCTTCCACTAAGCATGCTATTTCAGTGAAAGTCTGGAGACGATGCAGACAGCGAGAAGAACTGATGGCTCTGAGGAAAGAGGTGATTGATCAGACCAAGGCTCTGGACAGCTACATCCTTGACAGCACCATCTGGGCTGTAGCAAGGGCCTTAAATTCAGCTTACATATCCACATCCAAAAGATCAGTGAGGAACAGGGTTATGATTCTGGAAGCTCCAAGGCTGAAGGCTTGGCAGGTATTTCTTTTTGATTGGACATTTCTTTTTGATTAGAGTTCATTTTGTAAATGGATGCATTAATAACTTATTTATGCACCCACAACACATGCACAACATATCTGTAATGATCCTTCCAGTGCTTAAGATTTTTGGCATGACTTTAGTAGAGACCTCTTCTCTGCTATCAGTACTAGTGAATGGTTGACCTAGCAGAGGGTTAAAGTCATACTAACAAGAAGTTAACTTGAGTTTAGTCTGTGACAGATAAGTAATACTGTTAGGAAAAATAGAGATGTCTAGAGAGGCTCTATAGCTTTGGATTATTAGGGATATTTTCTGTTCTAAGAGGGGGTCAATTTATTTTCCAAAATACTAGAAAGTAAGGCAAGAAACAATGGATGAAAACTAATCAAGGGTAGAAGCAACTTAGAACTAAGGAGAAACTCCTTACAGTGAGAACAATCAACCAGTGGAACAACTTGCTTTTCAATTTCAACAACTTGAAATTGTGGGTGCTCCACACCAGTGGGATTCTACCTGTTCCACTACCAGTTCTGTGATTGCACGAACACCAAATGCCCGTGTGCCTAATGCACACGCACAGCTTTTCACACACCAGCTGAGACCTGCAGGGCCAATCAGCTGAGAGGATAAAGAAGAGAAAAGTGCAAGGGTGGGTGGGAGGGTCAATCCTGCACTTTTCTCTTGTTTCTCCTCTCAGCTGATCCTTGGAGGCTATTTTTTTACTACCGTTTCAGCTGAACCAGTCCAAACCAGTAGCATACTGCCACTGGTGCTCCATCACTGGCAGCTTTTAAAAAGAGACTGGACAGCCACATGTCTGAAATGGTACAGGGGCTCCTGCTTGAGGTTGGACTAGAACACGAGTTCCAAAGTGAGCGGTACCGCCCCTGGGGGGCGGTGGGATGGCTTAGGGGGGTGCTAAGAAGCAAGGGGGCCAGCAGGGGGATGCTAAGAGGCGGCAGAGGGGTGTTCGAGGTGCCGGCTCTGCAGGCTCACCCCATTGAGCCCCTTGCACCGGTCCGGTGCAACAGTCAATGGCATCCGTGGATGACCTAGGGGGAGGCAGAGGAAGGAGGGCTTTGACCACATGCCCAATATCCAGAATCCTGCTCAGCCAAGCCTGCTGCTCTTTGTAGTAGCCGTGCCTGACAGCAAGTTCACAGTCTGTCCCTCCCACCAGGGATCAGCCTCCCAAGCTGCCCTCCTCCCGGGGCACTCACGTCATAGAGGGTGGGGCTGTTCCCTCCTTCCTGGAGCCAGTAGAGGGCAGGGTTGAGGAAGCCCAGGGCAGGCAGCGGTGGCACGTCGGGAAAGTAGAGCTTCCCAATGTGTTGTTGCCACCGCCGCAAGGTGCCACCCTGCCTCAAATTCATATGATAATTCCTTCCATAAGAGTCAATTATAACTTATCATTGTCATTGTATTATATTTACTATTATATTATATTTCTATTATAATATATTTCATTTCCCTATTTTCCTAACCATTGATATAATAAATCCCATATTTTATAATATTCTTTTTCTTCTTGCTCTCTAATTGCCAATATCAATCTACTCATCTCTGCCAAAATAATTCCATTATTTTCTTTATCACCCCCTCTTCTATCGGAATTTTTTTTTCATTTTTCCAGTTTTGAGCAAATACAATTCTAGCTGCTGTTAAAACATTAATAATCAAATATATCAATTCTTTACTGTATCCTTCAGGTAAGACACCCAATAAAAAAAATTCTGGTTTCATGTCTACATGCTGTTTTGTCATTTTTTTCCAATGATGTAAGAATTTTAGTCCAATATCTTTTGGCTTCCCCACACGCCCACCACATATAGTAATATGATCCAGGTATCTGATGACATTTCCAATATTGTAGAGTTGTAATTGCAGGAATGTTCCTATCTTGGATGGCAAACCTCAGATAAAGAATGTTGACAAGCAAATACAACTCAGGCAAACAAAGTCACTAATCTAAAGGAGGATTAGAGAGAGGAAGTAAACATATGTTAGACTTTAACTAGAGATAATTAATTGTGTTAATTACTATTATGCTAAACAGTAACGAAAGTTAAGCAGTAACCAAAGTTAACCAATGATGGGGGATAATTAAAAATGTGTATAAATGCAAGACTAGATTCCAATAAAGTTCATCATGATTCAGTTGATCATGATCAAACACCTCGACTGCCTCATCATTACAACACAATATTTCACCGATTTGTCCTTGAACATCTTTGCTATTCTTGCTGGGGGTAGATGCCACCTGTAAAACATCTTATACTAATTCTCTTTATATGCTGTCGACATTGTTAATTTATAGTTTTGAGTCCATAATTTCTGCCATTTTTCTAAATATATCCCATATCCAAAAAATTTTCCCCGAGCAATCATTGTTTCTTTAACTTGTTCTTCTTCTAGTTTCACTCCAAGTAAAGAACCACATAATTTTTTAATCATCTCATCAGTACCTGCTAGAATTTCATCTAATTCAGTAAGTTCATTATAAAACCCTTTTGTCTTGCTATCTTTATCAAATCTAGAATGTATTTGCACATATGAACACCAGTCCATCTTTATCTCTTGCCCATCTAGTTCTTGCTTTGTTTTGGGTTCACCCTTTTCATTTAGTATTTCACTATATCTAACTATGTGTTCCATTTTGAAAACAATTGGATATGCAAATGCCTTTATAGTTGACAACAAGACTGGTATTTTCATATAATGTTGTTTCCTTATTTTCTCCCATATTGACAATAATGCATCTCGAATATAGTGTCTCCTAAAATACCCATATGTTTTACTTTCCTTATATTATAAAATTGCATGCCATCCCAATAGCAAATCATGACTTTCCAATGTTAACAATCTAGTATTCCTCAAAACAATCCATTCTTTCACCCACATCAATGTTACCTCCTGGTAATATAATTCCCAATTGGGTAATCCAAAATCTCCTCTTATTCTAGTATCCTGTAACAATTTTAATTTAATTCTTGCCTTCCCTCCCTGCCATATATATTTCAATATTGTTTTATTTAAGTCCTCAAAGTATTCTTTCCCTAGTTGAATTGGAATTGTCTGAAACAAATATAATATCCTTGGTAATATATTCATTTTAATTGTAGATATTCTCCCTATTAGAGATAGTTGTAAATTTTCCTATTTTTTCAAGTCTGTTGCAATCTGTTGTTTTAGTTTATAATAATTTTCTCAAGTGTTCCACATCTTGCTGTTAGTTGTTTTCCTAAATATTTTACTTCATTTGTGATCTAGATATTCAATCTCTCTGTCAGTTCTTTCCTTTGTTTTTCTATGATATTCTAAACTAAAATCTTAGTTTTATCTTTATTTTCAATCCTGCCACCTGCCCAAATTCTTCAATCTTTACTATCAATTTAGGCACTGTTTTCAGTGGTTCCTCCAATATAAAGACCAGATCATGTGCAAACGCTTGTAATTTGTATTCCTCTTTTTTTATTTTCATGCCTTTTATTTCACTATTATCTCTGATATTTCTATTTAACACCTCTAGAGTCAATACAAACAACAGTGGCGACAGCAGACATCTTTGTCTAGTTCCTTTTTAATGTTAATAGACTCTGTCAAGTCTCCATTTATCATTATTTTAGCAGATTGCTTATGATATATTGCCTCAATAGCTTTAATAAATCTTTCTCCAAAGCCTATCAGTTCCATTTGTAATATCATAAACTGCCAATTTACATTATCAAAGGCTTTTTGTGTATCAAGAAATACCAAGGCCATTTGCTTCACTTGATGTGTTTCATAATATTCCAATGTATTCAAAATTATTCTCATCTTATCTTTAATTTGCCTCTTAGGCAGAAATCCATTTTGTCAGCATGTATAAAGTAAAAAAGAACCTGGGTTTTGAACAGAGAACTGTTCAGATTCCTTCCATCATAAAGCAAGGAATCTTTTCAAAGAACATTTCCTTTCTAAACTCTTCTTTTCCTTTCCTTTCCAGCTTCACTCCTTCCTTCAAAGTTCTCAATTTCATAATAATTCCATAGAAGGTGTATATTTGGATGAGGAAGGAGATCTGACAGCTGACTTGGACATTGTGAACTGGGTCCTTTTCCCCAACAAGTCTTTCAAGAGAGTGAAAACTGGGACTGCAGAAAAACAGGCATCCCAAGATTTTAGAATTATCATTGACCAGATGGGAATCACAGAAGTGGAAAGGCTGAGCAAGGTGAGGTTAATATTTAGCATTTCAATTGAAGATGGCAAAAAGATGGGGTTTTGCTTTCAACTCTTTTAATTAAAGTAAGGTTCTACATTTAGGCAAGAAAAACAAAATCCACAGGCACAGTATATGTGGTAACTTGCTCAATAGTAGTAACTGTGAGAGGGATCTTGGAATCTTAGTGGACAATCATTTAAATATGCACCAGCAGTATGCAGCAGCTGCCAAAAAGCCAACATAGTTCTAGGCTGCATAAACAGAGAGAGAGAATCAAATTCATGTTAAGTGTTAATACCACTTTATAATGCCTTGGTAATGCCACACTTGGAATACTGCATTCAGTTTTGGTTGCCACATGGTAAAAAAGATGTTGAGGCTCTAGAAAGAGTGCAGAGAAGAGCAACAAAGATGATTTGAGGACTGGAGGCTAAAACACATAAAGAATGGTTGCAGGAACTGGGCATGGCTAGTCTAATAAAAAGGATTAGGGGAGACATGATAGCTGTCTTCCAATATTTCAGGGGCTGCCCCAAAGAAGAGGGAGTCAAGCTATTCTCCAAAGCATCTGAGGGCAGGACAAGAAGCCATGGGTGGAAACTAATCAAGGAGAGAAGCAACTTAAAACTAAGGAGAAATTTCCTGACAGAACAATTAATCAGTGGAATAACTTGCCTCCAGAAGTTGTGAATGCTCCAACACTGGGAGTTTTTAAAAAGATGTTGGATAACCATTTCTCTGAAGTGCTGCAGGGTTTCCTGCCTAAGCAGGGATTGGACTAGAAGACCTCCAAAGTCCCTTCCAACTCTCTTATTCTGTTCTGTTCTATTCTACTCTACTCTATTGTACTCTGCACTACTCTATGCTACTCTACTCTACTCTATCCTATACTCATTTTCATATCAGCTTATCAGGCTTTCAAGTGGACATCAGTTTTGGCTCTGAGTATTTCCGTAGCAGATCATGCCACTATAGAATGGAGTGCACCCACCCATTGTCAATGAAGCAGTGTGCCTAGTGACAGGATTCCTCATACCCACACCAATTGAGAAAATGTATTCTCTTGTTCCCTTTGATCCACCTAGCATTAGGAGAGAAGTAGCAGCAGATGCTGAGAAAAACAAATAAGAGAATGATGCTTGGTACCCTCTGAATGGAAACATGTCCAAAACTCATCAGCTTAGAACTAGGAAAAGTCTTATGAGAAGAACAAATATTATTGAAGGCATGCAAGAGTAGAACTGAATTAGAAGATGGAAGAGAGGATTTATGGAACAAGGCATAATCCCAGAAGAGAACATGGCCGGGGGAATCTGATCTCCCCTATATTACTCATAGGTCATTGAGTAAGTTTAGGGTGTGAGTGTCTAAGTGTAAGGCCAATATGCTCAAGTGGGGTATGCTCAGGGATGGGCTTCAAAAATATGAGAAACTGGTTCTCTACCTGGTTGCTAGGTGGGCATGGCCAGGGTGGGCATGGCCTAATCGGCCTCCTACACCATGGTGGCAGGGGGGCTTTTTGCCCTCCCCGGGCTCCAGAAGCCCTCTGGAGGCCAGAAATGGGCCCATTTCCAGCCTTCCAGAGCCTCCAGGAGGCCCATTTTTTTTGCCATCCCTGAACCTCCACTTGGGCCCTGTACTTACCTGGCATCCAAAACCTGCAATGTGGGGACTGCATGGAGGGGCAGGGCTAGTGGGGTCAGCCAGGGGTGGAATTCACCATTCCCCGAACTGGCCATTAAAAATGGTAAAATTAGCTACCGATTCACCTGAACTAGGGTAAACTAGTAGAAGTCCCCCCCCTGGGTTTGCTAGAAGATAACATGCTGTGTGAATATCGAGAGATGCAGAGTATGATCTATTTGTAGCCTTGTCCATTATTACCAGTAGAATACACTGAAAGTCACCACATTATAAAAAAGATGTTAAGACTCTGGAAAAAGTACAGAGAAGAGCAACCAGGATGATTAGGGGACTGGAGACTAAAACATATGAGGAATGGTTACAGGAACAGGGCATGGCTAGTCTAGTGAAGAGAAGGACCAGGGGAGACAGGATAGCAGTCTTCCAATATTTGAGGGGCTGCCACAGAAAAGAGGGGGTCAAGCTATTTCTAAGCTTTTCTAAAGCACCCGAAAGCCAGACAAGGAATAATGGCTGGAAACTAAACAAGGAGAGATTTAACCTGGAAATAAGGAGAAACTTTCTTACAGTGAGAACAATCAACCAATGGAACAGGATTTGCCCTTGGAAGTTGTGGGAGAGCCATCACTTGAGACTTACAAAAAGAGATTGGACTGCTATTTGTCAGAAATGGTATAGGGTCTCCCGCTTGGGTGGAAGGGGTTGGACTAAATGACCTACAGGGTTCCTTCCAACTCTGATTATTTGTTAAATCTGTTAAATTTGTTAAAGTGATTTGTTTCTGGGCAACAATAAAGCCAATATGGTGGCCTCATTCCACCAGTTTAAGGTTTGATCTTGGTATGAAATAAAAGAAAAATCTATTCAGGAGTCTTCAAAAAATATTGTCTTTAACTTTCATAGAAACTATTCATTGTAAAGGGAAGTAGGCTGAGCCAGTCATGCAAATAATGTGGTTTATTAGCCAAAGCAAAGTCAACATCTTCCTTCCCTTTCCATTTTTCTGAAAATGTTCATTTCCTTGATTTTCTTCTTCTCCCTCCTCAGCCCCTGCCTTCTTTCAGGTGTGTGGAAACCTGCCATCCGGGATTCATGAAGGTGGAACAGGAAGGGAAGCTCACCTGTTGCTATGATTGTCATCATTGTGCAGAAGGAACCATCTCCACCATGGAAGGTGGTGACTCCACTTCATTTCAAGGGAGTTATAAATCATAATCTTGGAGGTTGTCTGAAGACCAGGACATCAAAATACAGGGAGTTAGAAGTTAGAATTTGAAATTAGAAGGCAGATGGCATTTTGTGTTCTTCATCTTCTTGATGGCATTTTGTGTTCTTCATCTTCCAGTGAATATGCTGTCTTGTTTTTTTATGTCCCTGGAGAAATTTTGATATTTCCCTTCCCTTAACTTCCCTCCCTCCCTTCTTTCCCTCCCTCCCCTCCCTCCTGAAGTCTTAGATGCCAATGATACAAAAGAGGTACCCTGAGAATTTTGCAGATTCTTATTTTCCTCTAGCACTCTCCCTCTGTGTAATACTGCTTAAAATTTTAAGCCATTTTTTGCATATTACCTTTTTCCAGACATATTCATCCAAACCATCATTAGTTTTACTCCAACTATGCATCTGATGGAAGAACATGCATTATGGAAATGTTAATCTTGTTTTTTTCAGATGCTGAAAAATGTATGAAATGTCCAGAGGATCAACATCCAAACATCAACCAAGATGAATGTATACCAAAGATTGAAACTTACCTATCCTATCAAGAAAATTTGGGCATCATCCTAGCTTTTCTTGCCTTGTTCCTGTCTTTAGTAACAGGCTTTGTCTTGGGAATCTACATTAAATTCCAAGAAACTCCCATAGTCAAAGCCAACAATCGAGATCTCTCTTATATCCTCCTCATCTTCCTCCTGTTCTCCTTCTTAACTTCCTTCCTATTCATTGGCCAGCCAAGAAGAGTCACTTGCCTTTTCCAACAAACAGCCTTCAGCATCATCTTTTCAGCTGCCATTTCTACCATCTTGGCCAAAACATTCATGGTGGTGTTAGCCTTCTTGGCCACAAAACCAGGGAATAAATTTCAGAGATGGCTAGGGAAAAGCCTGTCCAATTCTGTCATCCTTTCTTGCTCTGGTGTCCAAATTGTCCTCTGCAGCATCTGGTTGGGGACTTCTCCCCCATTCCCTGACTCTGATATGCACTCACAGTCTGGAGCAATTATTCTGCAATGCAATGAAGGTAGTCTCATCATGTTTTACATTGCCCTAGGCTACATGGGCTTCCTGGCTATCATCTGCTTCACAGTGGCTTTCCTGGCCAGGAATCTGCCTGCAGCCTTCAATGAAGCCAAGCTGATCACCTTCAGCATGCTGGTCTTCTGCAGTGTCTGGGTGACTTTTGTCCCCACCTATCTGAGCACCAAAGGGAAATATATGGTGGCTGTGCAGGTCTTCTCCATCTTGGCCTCCAGTGCTAGCCTTTTGTTACTCATTTTCTTCCCCAAATGCTACATTATTTTCCTAAGACCAGACCTCAATACAAAAGAACATTTGATGTCAAAATGAAATATTAAGCAATATTTAGTAGGTGTTTTCCTTAAATTCCATTTATTATTTCAAAATACTGTTTGATATTTTGATGCTTATAAAAAAGCACACACACTTATCCTGTTTTTATTCCTTTCTTTTTGGGGTCCTATTCAGGCTGGGATTCTACCGCTTTGGACCAGTTCTATAGAACCGATTGTTATGTTTTTGCACAGTTTGGAGAACCAGCAAATTGTGCCCCTGTCTGGCCCCTTCCCTCTCTGCACAACCCTCCCCTCCCCAGCCATCAGTCCTTATTGTGCATGCGCGACATTGCACGCATGCCCTGCATCGCTGACTGCGTTCTCCCTCACCAAGTCACTTTTTAAGGTATTTCTTTTCCTCCCTCCCTACTGTTCTGATGATCAGCTGGGCTGGGATCCCCCTCACTTTGCCCAGGAGGCCCAAACTTGGAGCAGAGTGGGATGCTGTGCACTCTCTCTGCACTCCATTTTTTGCCTTCCTGGGCCCCTGGGAAGCCTCTGGGAGCAAAAATGCCCCCAGGAGGCTTCCCTGAGGCCCATGAGGAAAAATAGTAGGGTGGGGTTCTGCAAAAAGAAAAAGAAGCCACGCCCACCCAGTCACATGGCCATGCCCACCTAGCCACACCCACAGAACCGTTTATTAAAAATTGAATCTCACCCCGGTCCTATTTGAGCATACAGAAAAGTGTGCATCATGGGTGATTTGTTTGAGTAAGTGAAGAATTTCATCACAGGTACATTTGAAGTAGAGATCAAATTACCCTGAAGAGCAAATTGGTTTACAGGCTATGGTGAGACAGAGACATACCTAAAAGTATAATTGTATGTGATTTGAGGGTACAATGGTAATTTGCAATCTCCCTCAAAAACACTTTTGCCATTCCTTCCTAGTAGAGAGCCACAAGCAAAAACCCCATTAACTTTCTCTTTTAATGCCTCCTATTCCCATCAAACACTCCATCCCATAAATACTAAATTAGTATTTAGCACAACTCAATGGAGAGCTGAGCAGCAATAGGGTTAGTTGCTGCCATCTCTTCCCCTGAACTGCACATAACATTCCCATCTCTATTGGAATAAAAACTTTTATTTGAGACGTGTGTGTCAAAAATTTAATCAAAGTTAATACTTTCAGCCCAATTAGGCTGTTGAAGATAAACCATTCTGGTTAAAATTCTCTTCTTTCAACGTAATCTTTTGTCCAGAATGGTATAGGGCAGGAGTGTCAAACTGGTGGCCCACAGACTGGATGCATCATGTACAGGCTCAGCTCCATGAAGGGAAAAAAACATCATGAGACATTACACAATGGCATCATGACACGGCGAGTTTGACACCAGTGGTATAGGGTATCTTGCTTGAGCAGAGGCGGTGGACTAGAAGATCTCCAGGGTCTCTTCCAATTCTGTTACTGTGTTATTTTGTTATTCTGTTAAAACAACAACAACAACAACAAACAGGAAGGAAGGAAAACATATCCCATAATTCTAAGAATGGATTTTCTCCAGAGTCCTGGGGAACTTTCATAAGCTTAATTCAAAATGGAACATCTCCCATAAATCAAGAGAAGGAGGCAATTTGAGAATGCCAGACACCAAAAGAAAAATATTTCCCATTGCAAGTCTTTGTTCTAATGAAATAATACATTTTGGCTGACTTTTATATCTATATAAACTGGATTTAATTAATTCCACTCATCTAAGAATGGATTTTCTCCAGAGTCCTGGGGAACTTTCATAAGCTTAATTCAAAATGGAACCATGATTTTAATAATTAGGGAATGATGTAATGCTCACCTGCATTACATCATTAGCGGCTCCTGAATGCAATTCAAAGTGTTGTTCAACCTGTTGACCCAGGAATGTTTGTGTGAGGCTTGCTATCAACAATATTGTGAAGTATGTAGATGATACAACAGTGGTGGGGCTCATTTAGGATGACAGTGATGGTGCTTACAGGGAGGAGGTAAAGGGTTTGGTGGACTGATGTAATAAGAACAGGTTGGCTTTAAATGCTGGGAAAACAAAAGTGATCATCATCAATTTCACAAAAAGGCTGGCAAGGACATATACCTCTATGTATTGATGATTGACTGTTACGTACAAGCTGGGTGTGAGGATTCCGGCAGTTACTCTAATTAAATCATGAGCCTCGAGCCACACTCCCAAAACTGCAAAGGATTTATTAGAAGTTAACATGCCAGCATTATCCTGGATGTAGCTGACTCTGAGATATGTAATTCATTGTCACCCTTGATCCAGCTTTCCCCCCCACCCCTCTGGGTATGTCATCCAATGAACCACGTCCATAGCCAAGAGTCATCAATCATGCTCTCCAATTAGATTTTTTTGCGGCAGAAGCTTCAGCCATCTAATCAGTCTTTGAAGAAAATATGAATGAAATGTACTTTCGATCACTGCTGCCTGCTCTTTGAAACCCCCCTTCTTTCTGTTGACAACTATAAAACATTTGTACAAAATTTTTGTGAGTTGACATTGGGTTGACAAGATCAGAAATGAGGAGGTGATGACCCACCTGGAAAGCCAAAAGAAATCACCAAAACAATAAAACAAAAAGTTAAAATATTTCAGACATGTGTTGTGACACTCAGAAAAATACAGCATACTCCAGGGAAAGATTGAAGGTAAACAATATCCAGGGAGAAGAAGAATATCATGGCTTCAAAGTCTAAGAGACTGGTTTGGACAAAACTCAGCCGCACTCAGTTGTCATGCAGCTGTTGATAAAAATAGGATCACCAATGTCCAATGATGGATATGGCACAAGAAGATTAATGATTGAATTGTGGAGGTGGTTAGTAATATTACGTTTCTGGGAGTGCAGTTAATAAGTAGGTTAACTTGGCCACACAACAGTGAAATACTGGTGAAGCAGGCACAGCAGAGACTGCATTTCCTTCATTGTTTGGGAAGAGTACACATTCCTTCCCCTGCCCTTACCACTTTCTATAGAAGGATGATTGTGCCAACTCATAACACATTTCTATGCCCATTTTATAGTTGCCAACAGAAAGATGGGGGGAGGAGTTTGACAGAGCAATGCAGCAGTTTGGAATCGAAAGTGCATTCAATTCATATCTTACAGTGATTGTAACTAGGCGACTGGAGTTTCTGCCGCACAAATCTCTAATTGGAGACTAATTGATGACTCTTGGCTATGGACCTGTTTCGTTGGAGAATATGAATTATGATACACCCAGAGGGGTGGGGGAAAATCAGGATCAAGGGTGACAGTGAATTATATTTCTCAGAATCGGCTACATACAGGTCATGCCAACATGTCACTCCTAATAAAGTATTCAAGGTTTTTGAAGTTTGGCTCAAGGCTCATGATTTAATTAGGGCGATCTCTGGAATCCTGCCAGTCAGCCGATTCTCCTAATTGATCAAAATTACTGGGGTACTTGGGTCCCGGCCTCTCAAATCACTCCCTGGCATCTGGGATGCATGGAGAGAAACTTAGAAACTCCCATCGTATTGTATTATTGTTTGATTCAGAAGTATTACTGCTTCAGACAGGACAACAGTACAGAAATTGGTGAGGATTAGGGATGAAGTTTACGTCCTTCTATCTAGGACCTGGCATATAAGTGCTGCTTGACTGGGGCCCATAGTGTTGTCAGGGATTTATGCATCCTCTCTATGTTCAATTTTCATTTTTGCTTTCTGGGAGAAGGTTTCATGATATCTGAAGCAGAACAACTAGATTTGGCTTTGTTCCATATAAAATCAACCTTGTTACCTCTCAAGGCACTTTTTTCCACTATGTATTCAAAGCGGACTGCGATTAATATACTGTAATGGTGTCATTTTTTATAACTTGGCATTTTTGGTGCATCTGCTGTTATTATATTATTATAGTTATACTTGGGATGGTAACATTGTACAGTGGGTGACATTTCTTCTTTCAAGAGTGGAGCATTAGATTTTCATTTTAATGTGTGCCATGGTGCATACAGGTAAATGATGATAAAAGTTATCTTATTTTATAACAACAGTCTCAATGTCTATCAAATAACATACAGCCTTTGCCTTTTTCTAAAAGTTATTGCAATACTTGGGATTAGGTGCTGTTTCAGTGTGGTTAGTTCTGTTTTAATTTCTAATAAGTTCCTGACAAAGTTCCAAGCAAGATTCCCATCAGAATATGCGCTATCAGGGTTCTCACCATTGCCCCAATAAAATCTGGAGTCTCAAGCCATTTAGCAAGAAGAGCACAGTCATTTTATTTATTTTATTTATTTATTTATTTATTTGATTTGATTTGCCAATTGTTTACAAGATAATAAGTATAAATGTATACATAGTTGTGAATACATGAAATGGGTACATATAAGAAAAATAAAAGAATAAGAGAAACAATAGGACAGGGACGGTAGGCACGTTGGTGCGCTTATGCACGCCCCCTACAGACCTCTTAGGAAAGGGGTGAGGTCAATAGTAGACAGTCTAAGGTTAAAGTTTTTGGGGTTTGGGGAAGAAACTACAGAGTCGGGTAGAGTATTCCAGACATTGACCACTCTATTGCTGAAGTCGTATTTCCTGCAATCAAGTTTGGTGCGGTTTACTTTGAGTTTGTATCTATTGTGTGCTCTTGTGTTGTTATGGTTGAAGCTGAAGTATTCATTGACAGGTAGGACATTGCAATGTATGATTTTGTATACCATGCTTAAGTCAGACCGAAGACGGCGTAATTCAAGGTTTTCTAGTTCTAGAATTTCAAGTCTGGTGGCATAAGGTATTCTACAACGAGTAGAGGAGTGGAGAACTCTTCTTGTGAAATATTTCTGGACTTTCTCAATTGTTCTAATATCAGATACGTAATGTGGGTTCCAGACTGATGAACTGTATTCAAGTATTGGTCTAGCAAATGTTTTGTATGCTCTGGTTAGTAGTGTGATATTACCAGAGAAAAAGCTACGTAGGATTAGGTTAACAACTCTTAATGCCTTTTTGGCTATGTAGTTGCAGTGGGCTCTAGCACTTAGATCATTAGAGGTGAGTATTCCAAGGTCCTTTACAGAGCTTGGGTCATCAACAAGATCTTGACTATTCAGCTTGTATTTTATTTTCTGATTTTTTTTGCCAATATGTAAGACAGAGCATTTATTTGTTGAGATTTGAAGTTGCCATTTGTTTGACCATTCTGATACATAGTCAAGATCTTTTTGTAGGGTAGCAGTATTGTCTGTGGTATTGAACAGCTTTACATCATCAGCGAA
>NW_020718698.1:0-13200 GCF_900518725.1 Notechis scutatus
TGCTCTTGTGTTGTTATGGTTGAAGCTGAAGTATTCATTGACAGGTAGGACATTGCAATGTATGATTTTATATACCATGCTTAAGTCAGACCGAAGACGGCGTAATAGGACAGGTTCTCTGTCACGGCCCTATATCATTTCAGACAAATTGTTTTCCAATCTCTTCTTGAAAACTTCCAGTGCTGGAGCACCCAAGGCTTATGGAGGCAAGTTGTTCTAGTGGTTAATTGTTCTAACTGTCAGGAAATGTATCCTTAGTTCTATGTTGCTTTTCTCCTTGAATTTCTTTCTCGTTTGGTGGGAGGGGGGTTGGACTAGATGACCTACAAGGCCCCTCCCAACTCTGTAAATCTGTTATGGATGTTGTTACTGGATATGGTCAAGCAGAGCTGCCCAGCCATCAGTATAAATAATTTAATTTGGATTCTGCAGCATGCAAAGGACTGAATTCCACAATCTTTTTGAAATCTATGATTATGAACAGCAAGGGGGAAAGTATCAAGAATTAAAGAACAATGCTGGTTTGTTCCTGGTTAGAGGAAACTCAGCAATAAAAAGGATTCAGGATGCACAAAAAAAAACCACATACACAAGGAGGGTGCTAGTTTAAAAGCAATAGATAGCAGAAGCAATAAAAGCTGAAAGATTTTTTTAATTTATTTTTATTTATTTTTGTCAATTGCTTACAAGATAATAGGTATAAGTAAAAACATAGTTATGAATACATGGTTACATATAACAAAAAAAAAGAAACAATAGGACAGGGACAGTAGGCACTTTGGTGCGCTTATGCACACCCCTTACAGACCTCTTAGGAAAGGGGTGAGGTCAATAGTAGACAGTCTAAGGTTAAAGTTTTTAGGATTTGGAGAAGAAACCACAGAGTCAGGTAGAGAGTATTCCAGACATTGATCACTCTGTTGCTGAAGTCGTATTTCCTGCAATCAAGTTTGGTTCGATTAACCTTGAGTTTGTATCTATTGTGTGCTCTTGTGTTGTTATGGTTGAAGCTGAAGTATTAATTGACAGGTAGGACATTGCAATGCATGATTTTATATACTATACTTAGATCAGACCAAAGGCAGCGTAGTTCTAGGTTTTTTTAGGTCTAGAATTTCGAGTCTGGTGGCATAAGGTATTCTGCAACGAGTAGAGGAGTGGAGAACTCTTCTTGTGAAATATTTTTGGACTTTCTCAACTGTGTTAATATCAGATATGTAATGTGGGTTCCAGACTGATGAGCTGTATTAGAGTATTGGTCTAGCAAATGTTTTGTATGCTCTAGTTATTAATGTAATATTACCAGAGAAAAAGCTACGTAGGATTAGGTTAACAACTCTTAATGCCTTTTTGGCTATGTAGTTACAGTGGGCTCTAGCACTTAGGTCATTTGAGATGAGTACTCCAAGATCCTTGACAGAGTTTGGATCATCAACAAGGTCTTGTATTTTATTTTCTGATTTTTTTGCCAATAGGTAAGACAGAGCATTTATTTATTGAGATTTGAAGTTGCCATTTGCTTGACCATTCTGATACATAGCCAAGGTCTTTTTGAAGGGTAGCAGTATTGTCTGTGGTGTTGAATAGCATTACATCATCAGCAAAGAGAATGCAGTTGCTATTGATATGATCACAGAGGTCATTTATGTAGAGTATGAAAAGAGTTGGTCCTAGAACACTGCCTTGGGGGACGCCACTGTTGACGGATACAGAATTTGATAGGACACTCCCAATTTTGACCATTTGTTGTCTGTTTGACAGGAATGCTTCTATCCAGTTATGCAGGTGTCCAGAGATACCATAAGATTTTAGTTTTAGGAGTAGTTTGTCATGTACCACTGAATCAAAGGCTTTACAGAAGTCTATGTAGATTGCGTCTATTGCTTTGCCCTAATCGAGTTGTGTAGTTCATATGTTTTTGCAGTGTAAGAGTTGCAGATTACATGATAGTTTTTTCCTGAAACCAAATTGTTTATTAGAGAGTAGGTTGTTTGTTTCTAAGTGGAGGATGATGGATTGGTTAATAATTGATTCCATGACTTTACAGGTGACACAGCATAAAGAGATTGGTCAGTAATTTTCAATTAGGCTTTTTGAAGATGAGGATGACCGTGATTTTTGAAGATGGAGATGACCATGGCTTGTGACCATAGTTCTGGCAAGGGGCTGGTCCTGAAAGATTTTTCAAAGATTATGCTTATGATTCTGCTATGGCAGTGGATAGCTTTTTTAAGAAGTAGGCACATATTCCGTCCGGTCCAATAGATAGAGATGGTTTTAGATTGCGTAGTGCTTTTTCAACATTGTCTTCTGTAAAATCGATATGTATTAGATCACTGTAGTTGTCTGTGGTTCGACCAGGAAATACTGGGCATGATCCATTACTGTTTACAAATACTGAGCCAAAGAATGTGTTAAAGAGGTTTGCTTTGATGGTGTCATCGTTGCAGTCTTTGCCATTAGGTCCTTTCAGGGCTGGGATGGACCTTGAGTCTTTTAGTTTGTTGTTTACAAAATTGTAGAAAGCGTGGGTGGAATTGGTGCATAGAAGGTTTTCTTCTTGTTTAATGTGATAATTGGTGCATTCAGTTTTTATCTGGTGGCATAAATTTTTGTATTGGCTTGTGAAGTTGGCAACATGACCAGATTTGTTTTTCCGCCAAAGTGATTTCTTTTTGGATTGAAGCTTCCTTATTGTTATGGGTAATTTGTTTTTTCTGGTTTTGGGAGTTGTTAATGGTACATATAGTTTGATGACTCTTTTGACTTCAAGTAAAAATATGTTGTAATGGTCTTCAACAGTATTGCATCCAGTGAATAGAAATTGCCAATCAAGGGATGAGAGATCGTTGTTTATAAGATCATAGTTGCCTTTTTTGAAGTTATAATTGGGGATTCCATCATTGTGATGATTTTTGTGTGGACGTATGTTGAGACAAAAGTCTATCGTGTTGTGGTCACTGTTGCAAAAGGGTTCTTTAATTTGTATTCCATAAGTTGAATTCAAACTATTGCAGAAGATGAGATCGAGGCAGTTGTTAAGTCTAGTGTTGTTGGTTACTAGTTGTTCTAGTCCCAGATTTGTTACTGCATTGTATAAGGTTGCATGTGTGGGTTCAGTTGTACATTCGTTAAGGGTCCAGTTAATATGAGGTAAATTGAAGTCACCAAGAAAGATAAAAGCGTGTGGGCAGGATGCTGCCCATGTTAGTAGTGTATTTAGCTTGTTTGCATGTTCGATGTCATAATCAGGGGCTCTGTAACATAGTAAGAATCGAAATGTGATATTTAAGGACAATTCACAGACGACGGTCTCAGGAATAGCAAGCTCCTGGGTAACTTGGATGTTTTTTAGATGTAGGGACTTTTTATAGAAGATAGCAACACCACCTCCTCTACGGATTTCATGATCTGATAGCAACCCACTTGCTAGATAAAAAGTAATCTTACACAATCTGGCTAAATTTGTTACCCTTTCCTCTTATTGATCACTGCAGGATATCTTACTTACTTGTCTTCTCTGGATGTACCAGGCTTTTGTAGATTACAGTTTTAAATCAAAAGATAGCAGTGTTACTAATCTATGTTGTCCCATAGTACTGTTTTGGCTGCTTTGCCAAAGGATGCAAAGCCTATTTCTATGAATGAAGAAAACAGGAGGGGTCGAATTGCTTGATGAATATTTCAGGAAACTTCAGCGATTGATTTTTGTCTCATAAACGCCAACAATTTCTCAAACTTGGCAACTTTAAGTAGGCTGGACTTGAACTCCTAAAATTCTGTTGTTCTAAAGAGCAGGTGGACTTACAACCACAATTGAGCCCAAAATTTCTGTCGCTAAGCAATACAGTTGTTAAGTGCCTTTTGCCCCATTTTATGACCTTTCTGGCTATACTGGCTAAGAGAATCACTGTAGTTGTAAAGTCAGTAAAGTGAACCTAGCTTCCCCATTGACTTTGCTTGTCAGAAGGTCACAAAAGGGGGTCACATGACATGACCCCAGGACATTGCAACTGTCATAAATACATGCCCATTGCCAAGTGACCAAATTTTGATCACATAACCATGGGGGTGCTGCAACCGTCCTAAGTGTGAAACAGTCACTTTTTTCAGTGCCATTGTAACTTTGGATACTCATTAAATGAACTGGGGTGGTGCGGTGGCTCATAGTTAAGACATTGAACTTGTCTTCTGGAAAGCCGGCAACCCAGGTTTGAGACCCGAGCGCCACACAACAGGGTGAGCTCTCGTCCTTCTCCCAGCTCCTGCCAAGCTAGCAGTTTGAACTGCTATGCAAATGCGAGTAGATAAATAGGTACCACTTTAGTGGGAAGCTAAGAGCATTCTGTGACATCATGCTGACCACATGACCGTACTGGCAACAACTAGTGGAGTAAAATCTGCAAGGACTCCTTCTTTTTACTAAGAGTTGTAAGTTGACAGCGCTGTTGTGGCCAGCTGGCGGGTAGCGGAGCTGGCAGCAGAGTCGGACAGTGAGTAGGCTGGGAAGGAAACTGGGCCAGTCCTGGAGGCTGAGGAAGGCTCGGACGAGGGCTCTGCATCAAAGGCAGTCTGCTTAGTGCTTTTGGGGGAAGCCGAGGTCAGAACAAGCTCCCTGTACAAGGAAATCAAATTGCCTTCTCAATACCAGGCCAAAATAATTTTAATTGCTGTGTTTTACCACCTGTTCACGTTCAACTAATGGCCCACTATTTTCACAGACACAGCTCTCACTCCAAATAAAAACCTATAGCTATTGGTTTACCGAAACCTAGCTAAACCTATCATTGCTGCTCGGATGCAGGACTTTTGCACTCATAGAAAGGCTCTCCTGCTTGAGCAGGGGTTGGACTAGAAGACCTCTAAGGTCCCTTCCAACTTGGTTGTTCAGTTCTTTTCTCGCCGTAATAAGCAAGCCTTTCAGCTCAGCTTACTCCAGTTTTGATGGTCCCAAAAAGCAGATGGAAAGTCCCTTATCTTCATCTCTGCCTAGAAATGAACCCTGAAAATAAAAGCTAGATGTAGAACTGTATATGCCAGGGACACTTGTCTGTGACATTGTCTGTAGGTTATGGTGACACTGAAGCAACCAGCTGCAATTACCCAGTTCTCCGTGCCTTTCATCCAGCTGGTAGAAACAACAGAAGCTGAGATACTTTTGATGAGGAGAAATATTGTCATTTGTATTTGCTCAAAGGGCTTAAACTGGATACAGCAGGAAAATTCTGCTGGTTCTAGCAGCACAGGGAGTCGAGTCCTCGACTTACGATGGTAATGGAACCCACAATTATGGCAGTAAACCAATTTGGTTGTTAAGCAGGTCATCAGCAGAATTTATCCCTGGGAACCAGTGGTCAAGCATCAAAATTTGGATCATGTGACTGTGGGGATGCTGCAACAGTTGTAATTCTCAATGATCCAAGCTCCGTACCTGGCTGACACAGAAGCACAAACACTCTGGAGCCATGAAATAGAATCCAGGTTTATTCAGGCCGGAGCCTTGGCACAAACTGAGTTCACTTCAGATATAAGTCTGTTGTATAGTCAGCACCAGGAGTCACTGCCTTCGAGCGTCCTTTGTAGGCAGGAACCATGCCCCACCAGGGGTGGGAGTCAAATTTCTGGTTCTGTGGGTTGTGGCCTAATTTGTGGGTGTGGCTTGGTGGTCATGTGACTGGGTGGACATGGCTTGTTGCCTGGGCATGGTTTGGTGGTGATGTGACTGGCTGGGCGTGGTTTATATGTAAATATTGAAAATATTTATCTAAATATTGAATTTTTTATTTAAAAAAGAGCAACTTTTACCCAAAATCAGGCAAAGCAGGCAGGCAGATTGAGTCGCTCACAGAATCACAGATTCACTCAGAGATCTATCTTTCTGCAATCTGCTACCTAAGTCTGCACTGAAAAATAAAATGATTGCTGGTGCCGCTGCTTCCTTAATTCCCCACCCACCCAGGTATTGCAAACCCCAGTGAGGTTTGACAGTAAGTGTGTAAAATGGTCATGAGCCACTTTTTTCAGTGTCCTAGTTACTTTGAACAGTCACTAAATGAATTGTTGTATGACAAGGACTACCTGTAGTCTGCTTGAAATCAACAACAGTAGCAATAGCAGTAGTACTTAGATATTTATACCACTTCACGGTGCTTTACAGCCCTTTCTTGGCGGTTTACAAAATCCGCCTCTTGCCCGCCACAATCTGGGTCCCCATTTTACCGACCCCGGAAGGATGGAAGGCTGAGTCAACCTTGAGCCCATCAGGATCAAACTGCTAGCGGTGGACACATTTTGCCTGCAATGCTGCATTCTAACCACTGCGCCACCATGGCTCTTAATAGCATGGAAGTAAGTGCGGTTCAAACTAAACCCACTGGCTTCAAAGGGTTTCCTTGAAGCACACCTGTATCCACGTGTGAGCCACAAGCAAACGAGATCACTGAAAACAGACAGCTCCATTTCTTATGAGAAAACAAATCAATCAGAAAAAAAGTGGGAAGGGGCCTTGAAGGTCTTCTAGCCCAACCCCATGCTCAAGCAGGACACTCTATATACCATTTGAGACAAGTGGTGTCCAGTCTCTTCTTTAGAAACTGTTAAGCCTGAATTCCCCAACGAGTGTTAAGGAAAACAAACTAAACAGAATGTGTAGCGTAGTCAGATAGGCAGACAGGTAAATGTGTGAGATAAGTTTGTATTTTAGTTAACACGCAGTAAAAAAACAGATACGCTTGTGCTATCAAAAATATAGTTTATTCCATTAGGAATTATAGCATAGTCAAAATAAACGGTCCATTAGTCATGTATCATTTCAGTCAGTCCAGTCGGGGATACTCAATTTGCAAAGTCCGTGTTGAATAGTCAGTGTCAGTTCACTTACAATAAATCAGTCCGTATTATCTCTTCTCTCCGTTGAGAAATCAACACTCCTTTCTCTCCTCCGTTCCAGTAAGGAAAAACGCAGTCATCAATCCATCCAGTAATTAGGGATCATTAAGCCAGAGAGAGAGAGCTGCAATTGACTTGCTTCTTTTATGGTGCTTTTACAACCACACCCTTAATTACATTCTTGTAGTTAAAGTTACACACACTTTAACCAACAAACCATGATAACTTATTTATTATTTTTACCCAAACCAGTTAGGGTAAACAATGTTATCCCTAACAGAAACCTCCAGTGTTGGAGCACCTACAACTTCTAGAGGCACGCTGTTCCACTAGTTAATTGTTCTCCTCTTATGGAGCTTCTCCTTAATTCCAGGTTGCTTTTTTCCGTGATGTTTCCATTCATTGTGTTCTTGTCCTGCTTTATGGGGCTTTGGAGAATAAGTTGAAACACCCCCCCACCACTTCTTCGGGACAGCCCCTCAAATACTGGAACGCTGCTATCACGTCACCGTTGAAACGTCTGAAAACTAGAACGTGCCTACCTACGGGTGGCCCAGTGGTTAGAGCGCAGTACTACAGGCTACTTCTGCTGACTGCCAGCTGGCTGCAATTGGGCAGGTTCAAATCTCACCAGGCTCAAGGTTAACTCCGGGGGTGGGCTGTGCAGGGATTCAGGGGCCCCCTCTAGCTAAGATTCTGTGCAGTTTGGGGAAAAAAAACCAAATCCCACTCCTGGCTGGCCCCGCCCCGCCCAACCTGCCCCTCCCAGCAGCCCGTTTTGGATGCAGGTAAGTGCAAGGTGCACACGGAGGCTTCAAGAAGGTGAAAAACGGGCCTCCTATAAGTTCAGGAAGGCTGGAAATGGGCCTGTTTCTGGCTTCCAAAGAGCCCCCCAGAGCCCGGGGAGGGGAAAAACACCCCCCCCCACCATGGTTCAGGAGGCCGACTAGGCCACGCCCACCCAGCAATTTGCTAAAAATTTTAAAGCCTGTCCCTGGTTAACTCAGCCTTCCATCTTTTCAAGGTGGGTAAAATGAGGACCCAAACTGTTGGGGGCAACATTCTGACCCTGTAAGCCGCTTAGAGAAGGCTGTAAAGCACTATAAAGTGGTCTATAAGTCTAAGTGCTATCGCTTGCTTTTGCTACCTGCAGGTCTTGCAGGTTCTCCCTCCCCTCCCATCCGTCACGTCTCCCTGCTGTGTCTTCAAACTCTTTTTCTCGCCGGACCTCCGTTTGGAGGGTTTCTTGCGTCGCTTTGGCATGAAGCAGATTTGAATTCAGAAAGCGCACCCTGCACCGAGCAGCGAAAGAGAGAGAGAGAGAGAGAGAGAGAGAGAGAGAGGACTCAATCAATCACAATCGCCCGCAAATGAATGGCACCTCAGCTACTGTTGCAAATGCGTAACTCGCGGCTGCCTAAATCGATTGTGAGGCATTTGCTCCTCGTCAAACGAGGCGCTGAGGCCACACGGAGGGAGCGGCGGCCTAGAAAAATCTAACAGAAGCTGCCTGTGGCTAGTCCGCGACTTACAACCAGTCATTTAATGGCCATTCCAGGTTACGACGGCCTTGGGGGGGGAAAAAAGTGACTTAGGACTGTTTTTTTGTTCACACTTACGACTATTGCAGCGTCCCCGTTGTCATGGGATGAAAATTTGGATGCTTGTTGAGTGGCGTGCATTTACGATGGTTTGCTGCGTCCCAGGGGGCTGGGATTGTCACTTCTTAGAAATCTTAGAATCGGGGATTTTACCGGTTCTATAGAACCGGTTGTTACAATTTTGCATCGTTTGGAGAACCGGCAATTTGTGGCCCTAGTGGCCCCGGCCCTCCCCTCCCTGCCCAGTCTGCATTTCCCCACCCACCCATTCACTCCTTAAGGGATTTCTTTTTTTCCCCTCCCGATGATCAGCTGTTCCAACAATCAGCCGTGCTGGGATCCTCCTCGCTGTCTTATTACTTCACCCAGGAGGTTTCCCTGAGGCCCAGGAGCGTGGAGGGGGGGGCTGAAACAAAAGAAGCCATGCCCACCCAGTCACATGGCCACACCCACCTGTCCACGCCCACAGAACTGGCCGTTAACAAAAAATGAATCCCACTCCTGCTTAGGATAGAATGAATGAGCCGGAAGGGACCTTGGAGGTCTTCTAGTCCAGCCCCCTGCACAAGCAAGGAGAACCTACACCATTTTAGACAAGTGACTGTCCAGTCTCTTCTTAAAATGCTCCAGCAATTGAAGCGCCCATAGTTTCTGGTGGCAAGCTGTTCCGCTGGTTAATTGTCCTCACTCTTAGGAAGTTGTTAAGTGAATCACTGCCGTTGTTAAATTAGTAAGTGAGCCTGGCTTCCCCATTGATTTTGCTGGTCACAAAAGGGGATCACGTGACTCAATTAACAGTGGAAACATTGGGCTCAGCTGTGACTGTAAATTGAGGACGTACCTGTATTCACCCATACATATAGTCCTTCTTCCTCCTGCATTACACACACACACACACACACACACACATACACAAATCTTTGATTTAGAGAAGGCAGCAGGTTGAAGCAGATACAGGCGTTACTGGACATCAGGATTTGGGGCAACCATGCAAGGAACCAAAACAGCAAGTAGCCTTAGCAACAAACCAAGTGTTCTGACCCAGCTCCCCAAACACGACAAACCCTCTGACGTGAATTCAAAAGATTCCTTTATTAGGAATGCCGGCAGCTCCGGCAAAACGTTTTTCTTGCAGGCTAAGAAGTCTGGCCGACTGGAAGAGGAATAGTTGTCTGCTATATCTATTCATCTCCGCCCCCTGCCTTTTATCCCCAGAGCTAGGGTGAGGCTTCACTAGCAGCAATGGCTCTTCCGTCCCAAGGACCGGCTCATAGATTTCCACTGCTCTCCTCTCCTCTGCCTTCTGCATATATGCATGTCAGGCACTGGACCCAGCTGTTCCTCTTCTTCCTCATCAGCCACCTCCAGACCTGAAGGCTGTTGACCCTCCATCTGTGGGCTGACAGATGGCCCAGGCTCCACCTCTGTCTGTCTGTCTGTCTGTCTGTCTGTCTGTCTGTCTGTCTCTCTCTCTCTCTCTGCCAACTCCATTCCCTCTTCCCCCTCGGAGCTCCCAGGTTGCCCTGATGCTGACCCTGACTCCCACGCCTCCTCCTCCTGCCCCTCCTCCTCCTCCTCTGATTTGGCTGCTGGAGAGGCCAGCAACCGACAGACTACAACACTGAGATGATGCCAAAGTGAAGACATTTTGTGAGCTGGTATCATGTTGTTGGCCAGAGCAATTTGAAGGATTGGTGGGGCAGTTTTCTATTGAAGACATGGCACGCTACACATATGAATGTAACTATATGAGTGGATATTGGCGGCCCAATGATAAACCCAGGCTAGCAAAGTCTCTCTGGAGAAAGGTGAGATCATGAGTTGGTCCAAATGTACTCCAGGCAGCTTCTCCTTGCAAGCAGATTGCAGGAAGCAAGATTTTATGTAGTCGGGTGAGGAGCGAGCAGCTGGGAGTCAACTAAGCTCACAGCCGTAATGCTGGCTCATAGAACAATAGCATTGGAAGGGACCTTGAAGGTCTTCTAGCCCAACCCCCTGCTCAAGCAGGAAGCCAAGATAAACGGTGGTCCAATCTCTTCTTGAAAGCTTCAAGTGATGGAGCACCCACAGGTGGTTTGGAGAATAGATTCATACACATACACACACACACACACCTTTTTTTTTCTTTGTGGCAACCCCTTTAATTATTGTGTTCTCAGGAACTCAGGGCGGGTGTTAAAGGAAGAAGTCAGGAGAGCACAAACATAGGAGATGTGAAATAGTGCGCCAACACTAATCAACACACAAAGTTGTCTTGTTTCCTCAGTAAATGTGATCCTGCTTACATCAGGCACGGGGCCTGGGATGCAGAACTGATTGATCTGGTAACCCACCAGACGGATACAATAAAATATGAATTATATATATATCAGAATTATCAGAGAAGCCATAGAGATTGAAAAAAGACTTGAAAGCATGAATAGAAGAGATGATTCCACCAGACTGTCAATTATTTGGAAGCCTGCACTCACAAACAAAAAAATCTCCACACCACTAGCCAGGCAAACACCTGGGTACAAACAGATCCCCCCTGATACCTCCAGCTCAGACACACCCCAACCAGGCACCCAGATGAAACCTAGCTTCCTAACCAATGATAGCCGTCGATTTACTCAGAGCCAAGCTGCACTAAAAGCCTCCAATACAGGAACACAATGTTGGCAGCCAATCAAGACACACAAAAAATGCCACAAAACAGAAAGAAGATATTAGAAACACCAATCAAGCAGAACACAGCAAACTCCAAGACCAATAAACACAGACTCCCAACCAATCAGGATGAAGAAAAAACCATTCTGGCACAGCAGTAGGCTAGCCCCAGATTTAAAACAGAAATGGCTGTGAAAGTCTGACTCACAGACGAACACAATACAGAAGCCTGATGATGGCAGATGAGATTCTGCCAAAACGTTGCTACAACTTTAAAAGCACAACTATAATGATGTGGGAAAATACCCAAAGAAAGCTGAATACCATACATGTAAGTACCCGTGAAAACTTAAGAATATATATATATATGTAATCCTGAATTAAAGTGTAGTTAGAGTAATGGGCCTCCCTCCCTTCCTCCATTAAAAAATTAGTGTACCCATCCAGTTGGAGTAGACACTCTGTCTGTGCCCTCTGCTGAATCTTCTTTCCATATGGCTAAACTGTCATATTATAATCGTGATTTATATGCTTCCATCAGGGAGACATCACGGGTTGTTGTGGTTGTTTTTTTTTCCTGGAAAGTGATTCTTGCTGTTTGAGCACTCAAAACTTTTGTTTTGGATCTGAGCTGCAGCCGCGGGAACTCGGGGGGTCAAAAGCTAGTCATGATGGAAGAAAGAACAATACACCCCAAACTCATGCGGTGATTAATCTAAAAACGGATTGAAGGCTATTGCCTATTTGCTGTATAGCTCTTACTCGGTGGCTGTTATGCTAATTGGGCATTACTGCACATACCAGGTTACAGAGTTGCAAAGAGTGGGAAGCAAAGAGCTGTTAACGTGGTTCCATGAACAGATTTTGGCGTGAATATATGCCCTGTTTTTAATGCTCTAAAATGAGCCTTCAGGGGAACAGGGAACAGGGTCAGTAATCTGCATTGCCATCAAATTAAGCTTGATATTTTATTTTTAAAAAGCTTCAACTGGTTTGATCAGGAGGAGGAAGAGGAGGAGGAAAGAGAGGGAGGGAGGGAGGAGAGGGAAAAGAAGGAAGAGGAAAGGAAGGGAGTGGAGGAGCAGGAGGGAAGGAAGGAAGGAGGGAAGGAAGAGGAGGAGGAGGGAGGGAGGGAGGGAGGAAGGAGGGAAGGAAGGAAGAGGAGGAGAAAGAAAGGGAAAGGTGGAAGGAAGGAAGAGAAGGAGAAGGAAGGGCAGGAAGGAGGAAGTAGAAGGGAGAAAGAAGAAAGAGGATAAAGGGAAGAGGAAGAGGAAGAGAGAGGAGGGGGAGGGGGAGGAAAAGATTCATATACATGTGTGAAATGCAGCATCCAGGAATTTCAGTGAGCTAGTATAGCAAATGTTGTGCAGGCCCATTTATTGAATTATTAGTAAATGAATGGAGGAAATGTAGGAGAATTTATTTCACAGTGCTCAGCACTAGGAACGATAATATGTAAATGAGAGGAGGGTCAGCTACAGTTGGAGTATTGAACCTAGAAATACTGCTTTTATTACTTCAGAGCAAGATACAGTCTATATAAGAGCTGCGATGGTGCAGTGGTTAGAATGCAGACTACTTCTGCTGATCACCGACTGTCAGCAGTTTGGCAGTTCGGGTCTCACCGGCTCAAGGTTGACTCAGCCTCTGACTCAGCCTTCTGTGCTATTGCTATAATATCCAATGGGGATGAGTAGTATTCAGATTTTATTCAAAAAGTCCACAAAAGCATGAGGCGGTTGCAAATGTAGCGCTTGTCTGCGCCTCTAAGGTGTTTTCTCAGAATTGTATGTCTGTAACTCTTTAAAGCAGCTGCATCGTTTCCTGAAAAAGAGAGAGACAGAAACAGAGAAAGGGATAGGGAGAGACAGGGAGAGAGAGACAGATACAGATACAGACAGACAAGATAGATGATAGATAGATAGATAGATAGATAGATAGATAGATAGATAGATAGATAGATAGATAGATAGATAGGCAGATAGGCAGATAGGCAGATAGGCAGATAGGCAGATAGGCAGATAAAGATAGCTAATAGATAGATGATAAATAGAAGATAGAT
>NW_020718699.1:0-17993 GCF_900518725.1 Notechis scutatus
CTGATTGGCTGGGGGTGTGTTCTGTTCAGGTGGGGGCTTGGCTGTGCTCAGGTTAGTCTTAGTTGCCGGGGGATTTAAGCTGGTGGGCTTTGATACTTTTGTTTGGCTTCATGTTCGTGGTCATGCCACATCTTCATGGTAGGCGTCTGTTCGCTTCATGTATGGGTCAGAGGGGTTTGAAGTGGGTAGTGATGCAGCTGCGGTATGGCTTCTGGTCCGTGGTCGTGTCTCATCATCTGTGTGGGTGTGAGTCTGCTTTCTGCATGGAAGTGTGGTGGTAGTATCTTATGTGGCCCTCGTGGGTGTGGGTCTGGTGTCATTCTTCATGTTAGGTACTCATTTGTTAATGAGGGTGGATTTCCAAATGGCTGGTAGGCAGGAAGTGTCATCTCGTTTGTTCATGATGTGTGGGCGTTTTTCTATCTCTATGGCTTCTCTGATTATTCTGTTGTTGAAGTTTTCAGTTTTGGCGATAGTTCTGGTATTTTTTAAGTCAATCTCATGTCCTGTGGCTTTGAGGTGTTGGACCAGGGAAGAGGTCGGTTCTTCTTCTTTGATTGAGTTCTTGTGTTCTTCAATGCGTGCACTTATTCTTCTGTTGATTTGTCTGATGTATGTGGTGGGACAGGTGGTGCATGGGATTTCGTATACTCCTTGGTTTTCTAACTCAATTCTGTCTTTAGGGTTTCTTAGGATGGTGGATATTTTTCTCTTTGTGCAGAATGCTGTCTTAATGTTGTGTTTTTGGAGGATCTTGCTGATTTTGTCTGTAGTGCCTTTTATATATGGGAGGAGGGCTTTGCCGTTCTCTTGTTCTCTGTCTTGGATTTTGGTTGGGGTTTCTTTTGGGATTATGTGGGTAATCTTCTTTCTTGGGAATCCATTGGCTTTTAGTACATTAGTGAGAGTGTGCAGTTCGGTTTTTAGGTGTTGTTCATTGGCTAAGCATTTTGTTCTGGAGATGAGTGTCTCGGCTACGGAATTGATCTGTTCTGGGTGGTGGTGTGAGAGTGCATGTAGATAGTGGTTTGTATGTGTTTTTTTTCCTGGTAGATGGTGTGTCCTAGGGAGCCATTGGATTTTTTGTATACTAAGAAATCTAGGAAGGAAAGTTGATTGTTAGCTTCTGTTTCCATGGTGAATTGTATTTTGGGATGTAGGCTGTTGAGGTGTGTGAGGAAGTTGTTCAGTTTTTCTTTCCCATGTGGCCAGATTATGAAGGTGTCATCTACGTATCTGAGCCAGAGTTTGGGTTTGTGATCATATTTTTCTAGAGCTTGGGTTTCAAAGTGTTCCATGTAGAGGTTTGCAATGACAGGTGAGAGGGGTGCTCCTTCTATTTGTTTGTATTTTTGTCCATTGTAGGTGAAGTATGTATTGGATAGGCAGTGGTTGGTCAGATCTAGGATGTGCTTGGGGGGTTGTATTTTTTTTGGATGGCTGTCAAGGCTTCTTTTCTAGGCACTTGGGTGAAGAGGGATATGACATTGAAGCTCACTAGTAGGTCGCTGGGCTGTAAGTTTTGTTTCTTTATGATCTCAATGAACTGGAATGAGTTTCTTATGTGTGAGTTGATTCTGCATAGGGCTGTAGTTGTTTGGTGAGAAATTTGGCTAGGTTTTGTAGAGGTGAGCCTATGGAGCTGACTATTGGTCTAAGTGGGGTTCCTATATATATACACACACACAAACATACTGCACACACACATTCTCTCTCTCTCTCTCTCTCTCTCTCTGTGTGTGTGTGTGTGTGTGTGTGCGTGCGTGTTTGTATGTATATATGTTTATATATACAAAAATGGTCTACATTATGATCCAGGAATCAAAGCCTAGGAAAAGCTGGATGCAATGCAGAGAACAGAGGATAAATCCAACAAAGGACTTGCTATTTATCATTACTGCTGCAATATCAAGTTTGGGTAAAATTCCCTTTGAGGGTGAGTGAATCTCTCAGCTGGGAATTCTTTTGGCCTCCTCACTACTGATCCATCTACAGGTGAAGGGGTAGCATTCCTCCAACTTCTGCTGCTCTTCCAGTTTAATCCCTATCTGGAATGGGAAGTGCTGGTTAAACCAATATATCTTGATAATTGCAAAATGAGGCTACATTTTGGCATTGATCCTTGTCTTGGAAGTCATTAAAGATAGATAAAGAGGCAGTTACTTGTAGTTAAAGCACCAGGTTAGAAATGAAAATATTATGCATTCTAGTCTTGCTTTAGCCGTGAAAGCCTACTAAGCCAATCATTGTCTTTCAGCCCTAGGAAGCAGAAAATGACAAGCTACATCTGGAAAATCATGCCAAGAAAATTGCAGAGACCTGTCTAGGCAGTCATCTGGGATCAACAGACTTTCAACCAACATCTAAAAATGGATATGATTTAAAAGTCATACAGGCAGGGTATAAGAAATAATTTCTAAAGTCTTGATTCAGGAAATATCATGGTAAAAATGGAACAGTTTTTGCTAAGTCTGATTGGCACTGAATATTGGAGAGCACAATAGGTTATCTTTCATCCAGCTCCCTTTTTTAAGGTCCAGGAAAGAAAATAAACAAATCAAAGGATAGTAATATAAAAATAAATGCAACTGCATTGCCTTATGCTTAATATCTCTTTATCTATTCTATTAGTTATATGAAGTATTACTGATGGTCTACAAAGACTAGGTGGAGAGGATTACTTCCATGAAACCAAAGTTCATCCATTACCATGTTCAATGGATGAACTTAGTCTTTATGCATATATTCTGATTGAAAAAGATCCACCTAGACTGGTTTGACAGTAAATTTATGCTATTTACTCAATAACGTATCCACCAAAAGAAAGTTGGAAATTGCCATTGAAATCCAATAAGAACTTATTAGCTACTTAAGAGCTCTGACTTTTGGTAACTATCATCTTATACTTAGTCCTCCTTCAAAGCATCACCCAAGGTCCATGAAGATCCAAGACTAAAAAAAAAATCTGAGTAAATGCAAGCAAAATGTTGGGCAAAATTGCTATGGGAAGAAATTGTACTTTATTGGTTGACATGGATATAAATCTAGGCACATTCCAACATTAGACAAATATTTATTTTGTACATTTTAAAAAAAAATATGGCTCAGTTTTCCCAGGCTATGAAGTCTAGCACAAAAAGGAAACACAAAAGTGAGGAGAGTTTATAAGATTCGGAAACATAATTCAGATTTGTTTAATAATCTTGTCCTTTCTATTTAAATCAGGTCTCAGAAGAATAATATAGCATTTTGGGAAAAAGATACAGGCAAGCAATCCCATTGCGGAAGCCAAAATAGAGAAGATCTCCACCACCACCATGTATTTCCCCTTGGTGCTCAAATATGTGGGAACAAATGTTACCCAAACACTGCAAAAAACCAACATGCTGAAGGTGATGAATTTGGCTTCATTGAAGCTGTCAGGTAACTTCCTAGCTAGGAAGGCTACTGTGAAACTGATACCAGTCAAGAACCCCATAAAGCCAAGGACAGTATAAAACATGATGGCTGATCCTTCATTACATTCTAGTACAATTTCTTCAGCCATGGAGTGCATGTCAGAATCTGGGAATGGGGGAGAAATTGCTAACCACACTGCACAAATGAAGAATTGTATCATGGAGCATGAAAGAACAATAACATTGGCCAGCCTTTTCCCCACCCATTTCTTTATTTGAGAACCTGGTTTAGTGGCCATGAAAGCAAGAACCACTATGGTTGTTTTACCCAAAATGCAAGAAATGGCTACAGAGAAGATGATGCCAAAAGCAGTTTGTCGCATGAGACATTTCACTTGTTCAGGCTGTCCAATGAAAAGAAAAGTGCAGAGGAAAGATAGCTGAAGAGCAACGAGAAGAATATAGGTGAGATTCCTGTTGTTGGCTTTGACTATGGGGGTTTCCCACTGTTTAATGAAGATCCTCAGCACCAAAGCTGAAGTTACAAAAAACAAGACAGCTACAGCAGTCAAAGTGATTCCCAAAGGTTCTTTGTAAGACAAGAAAGTTATCTGTTTTTCAATGCAAAGATTGTGAAATTCATTTGGATATTGATTTTCTGGACATTGGGAACAGTCACCTGCATCTGCAAAAGAAAACATTAATATTTATAGCTCAGAGCTATAAAATGAAGGATCCTTGGTGCTCTCTGAGCTTGGTTGTTTTCTTGCAAACATTTCATTATCCAAAGTAGATAATATCATCAGTGCTAGTGACTACATTGATGGCATTATCTAGTTTGGATAATGAAACAAGATCACCAACGACTCCTCAAAGAAAACATTGTGGCCATATAACAATTAATGCAACTCTATTTATTTCTAATTATGTCTATTTCATTTGTATTATGGTATTACAAATTAAGAATGAGAACATCCATATGCAGAAAAGTAACCTGTATATGCTCGATCACACAGAGACAAAGAATGTTGTTTGTTTCAATCTCAATGTCATGTTGGAGGATGGAAGGATCGTGCAAGAGAAATGTTTATGTTAATTCAGAGTTTCCTAATTTATTTTCCAGAGAAATGTTGTAATATTTCTTTGTGATCTAATCTTGGACAATTAATTTAATAACTGACTTATTTTATGGAAAATAAGTTAAAAATTTCTTCTTAATAAGTGGCTTCTCTATATCTAGGAAGAGGTAATCTAATTTCTGGGAGAAATTTCCATTAACTCATCAGCTTTTTCATTTTGGATATTCTTCATGTTCAACTGACAATTATTTCACAAGAATTATAGTTATTTAAAGATCCATGAAGATTATAATTCATTGTCAGAGCAGCAGCAGGATCAATATTTATATTTCATATCTATTTATATTCCTGCTTCTCTCCAGCAAGAACAAACTCATCTTCTTGCTTCTTTATACCTAATGTAATATCATAGTATCATGAGCCATGGTGGTAGAGTGGTTAGAATGCCAGCAGTTCAGCAATTCAGTTCTCACTGGTTGACTCAGCCTTCCATCCTTCTAAGATTGGTAAAATGAGGATCCAGATTGTTGTGAGCAACATGCAGACCCTGTAAACCATTTAGAGAGGGCTGTACAGCACTATGAAGTGGTATATAAATCTAAGTGCTATTTCTATATTCAATTAATTTCCTTCAAAGATGAAAAAAAAATCATAAAAGACTTCTTCCCAAGTGCTCCAAAAGGACTTATCTTAATTTAAAAAAAAAAAAAAAACTTCTCTCACTTAGTAAGTAGACTTTTCATGATGTAGAATTTGATTCTGCATTTATGGGAAGCCAAAATCAGATATAATTCAGGGACAATACAGACCAGCAATTCAGATTTAGATTTTAAGAAAAACTTTTGAAAAAAAATCTAATATAGAGGTTGACTGTCTTCAATGAAGCCAAGACTACAAATTCTGAATAACTGATTACATTTGAGAACAATACAGTGCAGGTACACAATACTGGTGGTGAGAATCTATAAGTCTTCTCAATTATATACATGACATATCTTACCTAATCTGTTTGAAATTTTCCCCTCTGCACAAGGAAGACAATCATAGCAGCAAAATGGTTTCTCATCTATTTTTTTCTTGAGATAGCCTGGATAACATTTTTTATTGCATACAGATAGTGGGAGTGCCTATTCAGAAATGAAATCATGAGGGAGTTCAATAGTTGCATTTATACACTCATATTTCACTGTGTATATGATATTCTGATAAATCTGCATGGATTTTTGAGAAATGCTATACATGGGACACAAACTCAACATATTAGATAAGGGCATTTAATTGATGTCACCATAGCAATGTGCCATTTTCTATATGTCCTCATGGAATCATGTATTTCCTAAGATATTTTATAGTCAGAAAACCTAAGAGATTTTCAGAAGTTCAAACTGGACTTCCCTCAAATTCCATTTTGGTCAATCTGATTGGTAAATATCTGTGTCAACCCTGAAGTAAACATGGTTGAGGCCATCTTGGAGGCTTCAGGATTGCCACACGCTAGAGGGAAATAGGGGGAAATAGTTAATAGCAATAGCACTTAGACTTATATACCACTTTATAGTCCCTCCCTAAGCAGTTTACAGAGTCAGCATATTTCCCCCAACAATTTTACCCACTTCGGAATGATGGAAGGCTGAGTCAACCTGGAGCCTGGTGAGATTCGAGCTGCCAAATTGCTGCCCGAGGCTGCAGCAAAGGTAGCTTGCAGTACTGCACTCTAACCACTGCACCACTGATGCTCTAAATGAGGTTTGTAGTCAAAACAATACAACTTTCCTGTGGGAACCCAAGGACATTCACACAGGTGGCTGGCCAGAGAAGTAGTGAAGTATCCAAACTACCAGCCAGCTTGTGGATTGGACAGCATAACCAGTGATATTTTTTTGGGGGGGGGGGAGAGGAAAATTTTTACTTTTAATTAGGTGAAAGCCACAGGAACTTTTAAAGTTGGCTTTCACCAGTTGTGCCAATATGATACACCCAATAAAACTGTTCTTTGAGGAATTTGCCTGCTTCAGAGTTCTAATTTCTATGGGTGCATTACTTGGAATGCTGACTATCTCTGGAGATTCTCAATCATGGGTTGAATAATGGTTGTCCCAAAGGTGCTTTTCAAAAGACAACTGGATTTTCTTGGTTTTTTTTTCCTTGAAAACATTTGAGAAACATTCAGTTCTTTGAATTCATCCAAGTTGCTTGGATGAGAAATGAAATGTTTTAAAAGGGAAAAAATAAACAAGAAAGTCCAGTTGTCTTTTGAAAAGCACCTTTGGGATGAATCTGATTAGTAATTTATGCCATGATTTATAGGTGAAATTAAACCTTGGAATTATCTGCATTTTCATTGATTCCAATCCTTTCTGTCAAATAGGTCCTGAAAAGTAGTACTATAGAGAATTTACTAATGGGATACAGAGTTCCTGTTGCATCTAATCAGCCTCGTAGAAATTATGAAATAGAGCATGTTTTAATGGTGTCAAAGTTGCAGGTTAAACTTAGAAAATAGATGGGATTTCAAAATATGTCTTAGACAATGTGCAGTTAGAATATAATCAAATTATAAAGTAGTGATTTACTACCCTTAATTGATGAAGAAAAATAAACTTGGAACAATGAGCAGGAATAAGATATTTCAAACAGTAGAGGATCTCAGTATGTAGCTTGTTTATTATAAAATAATTTCCAGCTTTTATAACTTAAATATGGTTTCCAATGTTTGGTAACCTGAAAATTGCAGCTGGGTAACTTCAGGAATTCCCATAGATATCTGGAAGGACAGTAACAAGTTTAATACTGTACAGTACTGTAATGGAAGCCCTATATAACCTAATCCTGCTCTTTCATGTTCCATCATATTTTATTGCCTTAATTTTATTACTAAAGAGTCACTCAAATGATAAAAAAGATTTTTAAAAGTCGCATGGAGGACGATTCTAGACAACCTGATATGTCAATAGGAAATACCTGGTTGAACATGGTTGGCCAGATGATATTTTCTTCAGAAACCATGAAAGACTCTTCAGAAGAAGCCAATGGGTCTATCTTTCCAATTTTGATTTTAAGAAAAGTTTGGTTTGGGAATGTGATCCAGTTGATGATATCAAATCCAGTTCCTAATTCTCCCTTTTCATTAAAGAAAACTTTTTCCCCAACACTGTTGTTAAATAAGACTGTTTTCAGGTAAGGATGGAGCTAAATGGAAGCAGATCAAACACAAATGTTTTGTGTTTGAATTATATAGGTTCTTTAGCTTTGTGTTTTAATTGTGCATGCTGTCCAGGGTTACATCTGTGAGATGGGTGGTTGTATAAATTCAACAAATAAATAAATAAATGCAAATTATTTGGAAAAAATAAATATCCTTATGCTAAATGTACAGTATTACCTTTTAAAAGTTGGAATATGACTGTGCCGGTGAATTATAATTCATCAAAGTGAAATAGCTTGACAAAGCTTCACACTGAATTATGAAATTGTGATTTAGTCAAATGCATTTTTCAAATTAGATCCTTCTTACACAGCTCCTCCATACTGCTGTCATAAAACATGAACCAGTGCAAAGATTTGTGTAATTTCTGAGCTATATGGATAGTGAACCTGAAATATACAGTTTTGCAGCCAAAAAATTTCCTGATCGCATCAGAGAAGCTTGATCAATGTAATTTCGTTTATTATTACCTGCCATGTTTCTTCCTTGAAAATCACCAGGCTTCCAGGCTCCACCCTTGCTCTGTGGTTATATTTAGCTGAAAACATGTCTTTCAAAGCATATGCCACAGCATAGATTGCATTATAAATGCTGTAACTCTGCCCGGTCATGGTGGTCTCAAATATAGAATTAGGAAGAGTCTCCAGCTTCTCTTCTCCAGTGCACAGCACTCTACCATTCTCATCTAACTTATCTTTAAAGAAAGAACATTCAAATGCCTGTTCCCAGAACAATCTTGTTATATGGTCTTCTTCTTCTGAAGTAGGGCTTCTCATCTGCAAGAATGGTTTGAACTCAGTCACCTCCTTAGAAGAAACTGCAAAAGATATGGCACCATGAATAAAGTCTAAAGGCCGTATTTTTTGAAAAGGGACTGATGTGAACTCCATTTGGCCTGGCATGATCCAAACTTTGTCTTTTCTCCTTACTGGTATATCCTCATATTCTGAAAGATAGGGAAATAGTCTGAAAATGGCAATGACCTGGTTTTCACAGTAGAGGATCACAACATTGGCAGTGCTGTTCATGACAACCTTGTACAAGTCAATAAAATCTTTAAATACAGTGTCAATGTCATTAGAAAAAGTTTCTTTGGGCAACTCTTGCATGAAGTCAAAGCAAATACCTTTCTGGGCAAACAGTGTAAGGGCATGCTGTACAAACCTCTGTCCACTCTCATCACGTTGGGAAATCAGCCCTATATAACTCCACTTTAAATGCAACAGCAACTGAAGAATCCCATTGGTCTGAAGCTTCTCATTTGGGAAAAAACGGTAAAAGAAAACTGTGTGTTCACTGTTGTCTATCATTGGAGCAGATCCATATATGAGCTAAGAAAAATAATTTAAAATAGTTGGGTTTTAGAGTCTGTGATTCAGACTATGTTGGTCAACAAACTTCAAGAGAAATATAGTCTAGAAAGAAATTAGTTTTTCCTTTAATAAGTACAAATGAAATAATATTTGAATGCCAGAGAGTAGATGATCTATTCCTGAACTTCAACAGGATAACAAAATAACAGAATAACAGAGATGGAGGTTTCTAGTCCAACCACTGCTGAATCAGGAAATTCTATAGCATTTCAGATAAATGTCAAATCTCTTCTTAAAAACCTCCAATGTTGGAGTGCCCACAACTTCTAATATATTCCACTTATTAATTGTTGTAACTGACGGAAATTTTCCTTAGTTCTAGGCTGGTTCTCTCCTTGATTAGTTTCCATCCATCATTTTTTGTCCTCCCTTTAGGTATTTTGGAGGATACATTGCCCCTCCTCCTTTTCTTTGTGGCAATCCCTTAGATATTGGAACATGACTATCATGTTACCTTTAGATCTTATTTTCATGAAACAAGACATCCCAATTCCTGCAGCTGTTCTTCATATATTTTAGCCTCCAGTCCCCTAAACATTTTGTTGCTCTTCTCTACAATCTTTCTAGTTATATTTTAATTCACAAAATCTTCTTCTCACTTTCCATGTGGTTATCTGCTGTGATATATGATGATATGACATGTGACATATGATATGATATTATGATATGATACGATACAATATATTGCCTTCCATATAAGAGACTGTGGCAGGATTACTAAGAAGTAGTGTCTCCTTGCCCCATCCTTTAAAACAGGTGTGGGAAATACAAATGATAATCTGAAAACATTAGTTCACAGTTGTACAGAAGTCAGACTACTGCAATGTGCTCTATATAGGCTGTCTTGGAAGAAAGTTTGGAGAATAGGGAAGCTATGAATATGGTTGCTAGATTACTAGTCAAGACACTTGTCATTGTCACACATACACTGTGATCACTGCCTTGATTGCCAACACTCTTCTGCACTCAAATGAAAATAAAGGAGAACATTTCAATAAAGGACACTATCTCCGGTTATTTTCTTGCAGACATTTCATTATCCAAACTAGGTAACATCAACTGTGCTAGAATATTACATATGTTTCAACTACACAAATCCTCATGATCCATCTGAAGAACCCAGAGGAGTCATGGATCTAGCCACAAGTGATAAAACTTATACCGCTGAACACCTTATCCATATCCTCAGATTCCACAAACTCAAATGAACCTGAAGCTATTTTCAAGCTGATTTCAAGATGTCACCTTGTTTATTTTGCTTGTCTCTGCCCAACTGGCACCCAAACTAGAAAAAAATTATTAGTTTGTTTGTCATATTTAGATATCACCCATCTCACTCACAGAATGATTCTAGACAGTGTACTATTTTAAAAAAACGCTAAAAACTATAGGTTCATAAAGTTTGCAATTTGCTTATTTACATTTCTATATTAATCAACACCTCTGAACCTGAGGTCACTTCTGTACAAAACACTACAATAGAACCATCTTATCTCTCTAAAACTCCTCTGACTTTTTTCTTTTATCCACTTTACACTTTCATGTAACTTTGCAATAATAATCAAATCAACCAAGTACATAGCTAGCTATACCCAATGCACTGTCATACTAGTTTTCTAAGTGTAAAGTCCAACAATGATGTCTTGTAAAGATTAAATTGAATATCAGTACAGATATAGTGTGCATTGTTTTACCATAGCTCAAACTATCTCAGGGCCAAGGAAGTGAAGCAGTAAGCAATACATAACATTGATCCAAACTGGGTTGGTCACTTGGACCAGGGGTTTAGCCTTTTAAGCTTTCATCTTGTGCTGAAGCCTCAGGGAACTTCTCTCTACTGGAATGTGTATTAATCAAGTTTCAGATTTATGCACATATCACATAACTAATATAACATAACTAATCCCTACTGTTTTGGCAGTTTTGCCTTTTTATTTTACTCAGATAGTCAATTTGTATGCAAATCTCAATTTTTTTGTAAAAAAAAAAAAAGAAAGTTAATAAAAAGCATGGGTATTAGACATTGTGAAAAAATATATTTATTAATAAGTAATTCTTACTTGTGGCATCTTGTATATATTCAGAATATTTGGCATAAATGGAGAGATATTTGCATTAGGTCCTGCAATAACAGATATTGTCTTCTCCTGGACATCACACTTGTAATTAGGGATGAATTTGCCCTGTGTGGACAGCAGCTCCAATGAAGCAAAATAGGTCCATTTTGCCATGAAGTTGCTGTTTGTGATGCGAATGCCCAGGGTCATGTTAGATAAGAGCTGAGGGTTTTCATTAATCTCCTTTACAGCAAAAATTAAAGCCAGGGTGTGTTGGTAGTTCTGAAGAAAAAACCTGCAATGAGAATTATGGATGCATAAAATTCTAGAATGAAAACCAATGTCATCTTCTGGCAGCATCTAGGATTGGGTTTTCTGCTTTCAAATATATTTTAAAACTAGCCTAAAGCATGAAATATATGTTTATATGAGCAAGAACAAACATCTTTCATTAGAAAATGGATGAATGATGAAATGGAATATTAATGAATAGTGTTACGTTTTGCTTGTCTAATTATTTCTAGTCCTGCTTTCCACATCTTCTTCCTTCAATTTTTTTCCTATAAAAGGTTAAGCTATGCAAGATGCAAGAGTGCAATTGTAATAATTCTTTGCAACTCTTTAAAACAACCATGCTGTTTGCCTGGATCATGTAGCAACTGCAGAAAGCAGATATGCAATCCTGGAGAAAAATGCATTTACTTCAAACAGGTTCAAGATATCCTTTATCCACTATAATGTCTAAAGGACCTTCTAAGACTTGAACTCAAAATGCACACAGACCTACATTTTCCTTAATATCCATGAAAATAGTTCAAATCCTAAATATTGATGTCTGATTAATTGCAAAGAGTGATCTGGGGCACATTATTGGTGATTTATTCTACAGTGTATAAATTAAATAGATTTTCATCATTTCTAGAAACAAAAGGAATTACTGCACATTTTATTTAGCCACTTAATATTATAAGTTTTGTTTTATTTTTCTTTAAGACAGGAAGCATATAAGGGTATCTATATACATACAAGAAACTTGGATCAATCAACAAGAAATACTGACTATTATTGGTATGGTTGATGCAATTATTATATGATAATTATTACTATAAAGTAATTGGAAGGTAGGATTTCCATAAGTTTTACATTCCCCCTTTAAATATAGTTAAACACTCAAGTCATCATAGTAAAGAAAGATATCTATTTTATTATATGTTACACTTAATAGCAGTATACATGAGGTCATCAACTAGTTCTTCAGATGGATGCCTTGTAAAATTCACTGCATCAGAAATCATGTAGAATTGAGAAATAATGCCAGCAATGATGAGATCTCCTGTATGATAATAATTATGCTCAAGAAGATTAGGGTTGCCCAACACACAGCTAGCAGTAGCAGGAATATGGCATACCACATCTGGAAGTAATATCATCAATGACATGAACAGTATCATATTGTACAAGAAATCTGAATTTCCTGCTGAAAAATAAAAGCCTTGTTAAAGTTTAATACATGTGTAATATATGTTCTTTTACTTGCTTGATTGGGATTTGGAATGTACAGTTTGAAGAACTTGATTGTCACAGTTCTGTCTTTTGCATCCCAGGTTTGAATAGACAAGAAATGTTATTTGCTCTATTCAATTGTATTTCATTGTTATGCTATGTTCCCTGAAGCTCCATAGAGATTTCAGAAGGAATTTAATTAATAAAGTATATTTTGGTAATTATAGGAGAGATAACCATGACTCCTTCCAGAGACACTGAATGGAAAATAACTCTTTTTTTCAGAAATAGCAAGAGAGTCTTATGTCTGTCATTTCCCCAGAAAAGTTTGTAAATACCATTAAAGCTTACTTCACAATTGATCCCAGGTTAGACAGTAAGGAAAGAAAGATTTTATAATAACTTTTTCAACACTTTTTAAAAAGCAGAATAAAAAAAATGGCTTGTTTCCCTATATCCATGGTGGCAAACCTAAAGTATGGCACATGTGCCAGAGGTGCAGAGGTGGTATTCAGCAGGTTCTGACCAGTTCTGGAGAATCAGTAGCAGAAATTTTGAGTAGCTTGGAGAACTGGAAAATACCACCTCTGACTGGCCCCACCCCCATCTATTCTCTGCTTCCCGAGTCCCAGCTGATTGGCTGGGTCTTCTTTTATTGCCCTGCACAGGAGAATGGAGCTGAAAAGCAGGTTAGTGGGGTGGGGAGGGAATGGGATTTTGCAGTAACCTTCCCCTGACATGCCCACCAAGCACATTCACCAAGCCAGACCATGCCCACCAAGCTACGCCTGCAGAACCAGTAGTAAAAAATTTTTTAATCCCACCACTGTAGAGGTGACATGCAGAGTCCTCTCTGTGGGCATGTGCACCATCACCCCAACACAGAGTATGCCCTAGGGTGGGTTTCGGCAAGCTGTGGGCTCTTTCTGCACCTCCACTGCACCTCCCTGTTGGGTGATCCCACCACCACCCCTCACTGCCCAGTCACCCCAAAGGAGTCTTTGAGGGTTGAATGCTGAGAGGCATGGATTTCTTCCACCTTTTGTGTTTCCACACCATACTGAAGTAAACCTAATGGGCTGGGGTCTCCCTCCCCACTAAGCAGCCTCACCGAGTCTACTTGTTTGGCTCACACATCCCTCCTCGCAAGCACCATTGCCATGATAGGGGTGGGGAAGGTGCATGCCCTGCCTTCTCCACTCTCGCTGGCCAAAGGTGGGGCTCCACACCATTGCCTTCCAGCTGGAGCATCATATTTGTTTCCTTGATGGCCGCCTCCAAGGAGGAAGTTGCCCTCAGGCCACCCAGGCCCCCACCATGGGAGGAGAGAGGGAGAGAGAGAGGGTGTCTCTCCAATAGGATTCAGATTGGAGTTGTCATATTTTGCATGGATCTCCAACGCTTGACTTTGCATGCAAGCCTCCACTCCCTCTCCACAGCCCAAGTGGTTGGATTCATATGACATGTGAAGTTGGGCAGGAGAACACAGAGAGAGAGGGGGGAGAGAAAGAATAACAGAGAGGGAGGTAAAGAAAATGAGAAAAAGAGAGGGGGAGGGAAAGAGAGAGGGAGGGAGGGAAAGAGAAATATTACAAAAGTTTTTCTTTTTTTAATTGCTGCTAAACATAATGTTTCAAAAGCATAAAGAATGAAGTGGCATAAAAGTGCATTTATCAGGTTTTTCTTAGAACAATTAACTGAACTCTGCCTTGTTTATCATTATTTTAGGTAGTAAAACTTCAGTATTCAGGTTAAATTGCCATGTTGGCACTTTGCGATAAATAAGTGGGTTTTGGGTTGCAGTTTGGGTACTCGGTCTTTAAAAGGTTTGCTGTCACAGCCCTATATTCATTTACTGCATATAATTATTAATTCATAATCAAGAGGTGCATGCCATAACTTAACAAATTTAGTGAGAACACGGAGTTGCAATTGCATCCATTTATCTCTTGGTATTTTAACAGCTGCAATATAAACCAATCTTTAATTGTTTATAGGTTACTTCATTTTAATATCCACTCTCTAAAGCACCTGAAGGTCAGACAAGGAACAATGGATGGAAACTGAACAAGGATAGATTTAACATGGAAATAAGAAGAAACTTTCTGACAGTGAGAACAATCAACCAAATGAACAGCTTACCCTCAGAAGATGTGTGAGCGTCATCACTTGAGACTTTCAAGAAGAGATTGGACTGCCATTTGTCAGAAATGGTTAGGGTCTCTCGCTTGGGTGGGGGTTTGGACTAGATGACCTACAAGGTCTCTTTCAACTCTGATTATCTGTTAAGAAGCAAACTCTACAGGGAAGCCAGTAAGAGGTTGGCAATAACAATCACATCAGTGAGCAAGGACTACCTGCATTTTCTTTTTCAAATCCAAATTTGAACAGATGGAAGTCAAGGAGAAAAAAAATATTATAGGCCTTTTTTTTACAAGGTCAAGAAGTCTGAACTCTATACTTCGATGAAACAGAAGGTCCATGTTACATATGATAATTACATTGAGAATCTAGGCCCTCTTGATTATCTAGGTCAACAAATCACTTGAAAAGTATCTGCCAATTCAGAAGAACAAAGGAAAATAAATTGTGAGTTTGGCTCCTCAAAATGTAATGCAGTAGGAAATCAAAATGTGTATATTAGGATTTCTGTCAGCGCAAAGATCTTAAACCAATTGTGTCATTTATGAACATCTTCATCTGCCCCTCTTAGTAGCAATTGTCTCAAGGGAATCAGAGTTAGTGTCATCTGACAGAACATGTTTGTTAGCCTTCAAGATTTTCTCCCTTTGCTTTGCATCTTTTGGCTGTCATAAGTAATGAGGGGAGGAGGGGGGATATGGTTATGGGAAGGGAGCTGGAGGTGTTACAAAACAGAACTGTATAAGTTGGGGAGGAGGTTTTTGCTTAGGCTTCTATCCTACGCTATGCGCAGCTGCAACTCTTTATCAAAATATGTCAAGGTCAACGGACAGAGGCCTCATCACCACCTGGAGATGCCCACTTGATGACATACACAAATTTTAATTGAATGAGCCAATTGAACTATTGGAGGTGGGAACGTTGCCATTATTTTGTATATGTGATTTACACACCTGTTCTGTATGATCCATTAGCATACTTGTAAACACCGCGCCCTGATTGGCCAGGGTGTATGGTGACCTGATTGGCCGAGCGAGCCGCACTGATTGGCCTGCCGAGAATCCCCGCGATTGGTGGAAACTAATCACAGGAGATTCAAAGCGGTGCCATTGGCCACGGCCGCCGCGGCCAGACAATATAAGCCGCCGCCGATCTCCTAAACCCCGAGTTGATCTCGGGACTAATAAAGAGCTGAAACCAAGTCACTGACTCCCGAGCCTTCTTCCAACGGCGAATTTAACACTGGCGATGAGGATGGGATCGTGGAACTGATACCCACTGAGCACGTGGCACCGAGACAATGAGATCGCCGAAATGGCCAGCACCCTTTAACCAAGCTACTGAGGACTGGGAATCGTACATTGATCGGTTCCTGATGTTCCTAGAGAGTAGCAATCTCAAGGATGCAAACGGGCAGAAAAAAAGGGGTGTTTTCTTGACACACTGCGGGCCCGCAGTGTTTAAAATGGCAAAAGCCCTCACGAAACCCAAAGACGTGAAGGCGATGGACTGGACCGACCTCAAACCACTGCTACGAAGCCACTATGCTCCCGCCGTGCCCACCCTCATCAGACGGCATGACTTCTACCGGCGTGAACAGAGACCCGGTGAGAGCATCAGCGATTTCGTGGTAGACCTGCGAAATCTGGGAGGCATGTGCGGCTTCATGGACATGGACGAGGCACTACGAGATCGCGTCGTCCTCGGGCTCAGGGACCCTGTCCTACAGAGCCAGCTGATGGCAAAGGGCGACATCTCCCTCACCGACGCCCTTGCCGAGGCCACCGCAGCCGAGGCGACCCAAAAGTCAGCGGCCCGAATGCGGAGACCAGACACCGGGGACCGAGCCACAACCTCCGAGGCAACCCTGACAGCTGAAGCGCATCCAGAAGCAAGCCGCCGAGTGACCACCACCCACCATGGCGACCTCGACTCCGCCTCTGACACCACAGACAAAGAGGAGGACATCCATCGACTCCAAACAGAGCGAGACCAGCACGAGCGGCGGAGTCGTAAGTCGGGGCTCCATGTGCTGGGTGCAGGGGTGACCATCCACGATCGGAGTGCCGGTTTTTCGACGCGATCTGCCGGCAATGTGACAAGAGAGGCCACATCGCCCGAGTCTGCCACCTCAAGAGAGCTTACAGCCCCCGGCGATGAGACAACAGCGGCCGGAGGTGGGACGGCACCCCCCCCAGGGCAAGGGACCGCCAAACCGAGAGTCGATGGAACCGGGACGGACGGGGCCGGCGGAACGGCGAGAACCGAAAGAGAGAGGAGACCCACCAGTCGGTCATTGTTAGTGTTTGGGGATTAACCCCTAGCAGAGTATTGCAGCAGTAGTCAAGCCAGGCAGCCAAACGAGAGCGGAAGGGCCCCAGAGTATACACACACTGAACACAAACACTGTTTTTAGTTTAAATAGTTTTTAATCCATTTAGAGTTTAAAGCATTGTCATTCAGTCCATTAGTCATTCACTATATTTCCATCCAGTAAGACTCACTATTACAGTCCAAGTTAAGAGTCCTTACAATATCTTTATTAGCCGATAAAGATATCTTCTCCTCCTCCGGTGCCTCTCTCTAGAGGAACAATCGCTGGATATTCAGCAAGACGCTCAAACAGTAGAACAGTTGAATTCCGCAGTAAATCAGCAAACAGTAGCAGACAGGAACATCTCAGTCACAGGCACAGTTACAGTCACAGTAAGACACAGTTAGTCGCAGTAAGCTTTCCAGCTTCTAATGCTTCCTTATATTGTAACTTCTAACTGCACCCTTAATCGGCTAATTGCCTGCAGCATTGTGCTTAAAGTGATAAGCACTTAAACCATGATATCTAAGTTTTATATATTTATTCACCCAAACCATATTTGGTATCAATGTTATACCTAACATACTCCCCTTTTGGGTGAAATAAATATATAATACCTTTACAATCTAACCCCATATTTTTCACAACTCTCCTGGTGCTTACTGGCACCTTGGGCTTTAGTAAAATTATCAGCTAAATTGTCCTCCGACATACAGTACTCTAGCTGAATCATCTTACTTCTTACAGATTGTCTCACGTTTAGGTATCTTAGATCTGTATGCTTGCTCCTTGTTTTTACTCCAATATTTGTGGCCATTTGAATTGCTGCCTGATTATCTTCATGTATAATTATAGGATAATCTACAGTTATACCTATATCAATTAACATTTGTTTATACATTATTAATTCTGTACATAACAG
>NW_020718700.1:0-11516 GCF_900518725.1 Notechis scutatus
ATTTATTTATTTATTTATTTATTTATTTATTTATTTATTTATTTATTTATTTGTCAATCGCTTACAAGATAATAGGTATAAGAATAAACATGAGTATGAATACAGGAAATAGGTACGAATAAATGGGGACAATAGGACAGGGACGGTAGGCGCGATTGTGTGCTTATGCACGCCCCTTACAGACCTCTTAGGAATGGGGTGAGGTCAATAGTGGATAGTTTGTGGTTAAAGGAGTGGGGGTTTGAGGATGTAACAACAGAGTCAGGTGGTGCATTCCAGGCATTGACCACTCTGTTGCTGAAGTCGTACTTTCTGCAATCAAGTTTGGAGCGGTTTACATTGAGTTTGTATCTGTTGTGTCTCTTGTGTTGTTGTGGTTAAGCTGAAGTAGTTATTGACTGGTTGGACATTGTAGCAGATAATTTTGTGTACTATGCTTAAGTCAAACTGTAGGCAGCGTAGTTCTAGGTTGTCCAAGCCCAAAATTTCAAGCCTGGTGATATAGAGTATTCTGTTGCGAGTAGAGGAGTCAAATCAAAACTCCAAGGCAGATATGTACTTCAAAGTATAGATTTATTAGGCATGTTGTATTGGCACATCTGGGGAAAACCCGAATCTGAAAGGTTTTCCCCACTCAAATCAAACCCCAAAATTATTTTCCCCCAGGTCACATGTCCATCACATGGTCCAACCACGTCGCAGCTACCATCCTTGCTGGCTTTGGTCCACACCTCTGAAGCACCTGGTAGAGCATCCTTGGCTCCCACGGGAAAGAATGTTGTTTTGGCTACACATCCCCAGCTATCTTTACCTCCCCCCTTATGCTCCCAACTGGCCTTGCTGTGACAGCCCTGAAGATACTCCCAAAAGGGTTTCAGCTCAAAATGGTTTCAGGGATGACAGTTTCATTACCCAAACTAGGTAACATTGTCAGTGCTTGTGACTAGATGACTAACATTGATGATGTTATCTAGTTTGGGTAATGAAACATCTTGTTGTGGTTAGCCGGCAGCAGGTGCGGACGGCTGAGGAGAGCGAGGACTCAGATGAGGGGCCAGGAGGGACTGCTGCCTTCAGAGATTGTGGGGGCTGGCAGCAGCGATGAGAAGGTTCCCGAGGAGCCTGTGCCAAGTGTGCGCGCGCACAGGGCTGCTCGCAGGAAAGAGCAGCTGCAACAGCATGGGCGACTCGGGAGTAAGGCTGCAAGGTAATGGCCCCTCCTTCAAGAAGATATAAGCCAGCTGTGAAGTGAACGTTCTTTGCAGGAAGCAAAGACGTTTTGAAACTCAACCTCGTGGACATTACAGTATCTTAAGTTGATATTTGAAGACTCTTGTGTTGTGAAATATTTCTTATCTGAGATTCTTGCCAGTCTCACACAGTTTTGGTGAGGTTTGTGCTTATCAAAGTTAATTCGTTTGCAGCAGCCTTTTAATCGGGGATTCGTAAGGATCATTAAAAGGTTTCTGTTCCATTTGGTTATTGTTTGTTTTATTGGAAAAGGGTTTGGGTCAGAACACATCTGCAAGAAAATAACCAAGTTCAGAGAGCATCAAGGACCCTTCATGTTAACTCTGAGCTACAAATATTCTCCTTTATTAGTACAAGTTGTATATCTGCATTTTTTTCCAGTGTGCCTTGCATTTCTGAATCAACACGAGTGGTGAGTAACCATAGGAGTATTGTACCAAGCCTATCTATAACCCCCCTATGTGACACACTTGTGCACACATTAAAAGGCTAAGTGAAACCCTTGGATGAAAAATGAGTGTATACTTGTGTTCTGTACTTTTTTTTAAAATGCGCCTCAGCGAAGATCACATGACAAAATTTCAGAGAGTGTACATTGGTCTACCTCCTTGATAAGATGGCTTAAAAGGCAGGGCTGCTGAATTCATGTGCCACTTTTTAAGCAGATCAGTTAAAGATTGAGTGTTTGAACCTGTACCAACTGTTAAGCTTTATTACTTTTTAACTTGCATTATTTATTTTTCTTCCAACAATGGTTATTGTGGATATCCAATCTTTGACTAATGTATGATCCAGTCTATTCTGGAAACCTAGAAAATGCTTGGATTCAAAAGACCAGTTTAGACAGACACAGACTTCAGAGGATATTTAGAACTGCAGAAAAAAAACAATTACTACCAATCTGCCTCCAATCGAGGACCTGTATACCGTACGAGTTAAAAAGAAGGCTGTGAAAATATCTACAGACCCCTCACATCCCAGACATAAACTGTTTCAACTCCTACCCTCAAAACGACGCTATAGAGCATTGCACACCAGAACAACTAGACACAAGGACAGTTTTTCCACTCTGCTAAATAATTCCTTCAACACTGTCCAACTATTTACAAAGTCTGCATTACTATTACTATTAATCTTCTCATCATTCCTATCACCCATCTCCTCCCACTTATGACTGTATAACTGTAACTTTGTTGCTTGTATCCTTACGATTGTTTCCTAGTATGATTTGATTGCTTATTTGTACCCTATGACTATCATTAAGTGTTGTACCTGATGATTCTTGACGAATGTATCTTTTCTTTTTATGGACACTGAGAGCATTTGCACCAAATACAAATTCCTTGTCTGTCCAATCATACTTGGCCAATAACGAATTCTATTCTATTCTATTCTATTCTATTCTATTCTATTCTATTCTATTCTAGAGGGTTATGTGAAGGCAGGTGGAGAGTCAGCAAACCCCTGGATTTCACATGTCACTTCTCTTCCCAAGGTTAATAATTTGCCTCTAGCAAGAAGACTTTCTCTGGGGTTAGGTGTCAATGAGGATTCTCAAGACATCCAGGCAGGGTTGCCTGGAAGTTGAAACCATGGCACTTGGATTTCGCTTTTTGGTTTTTATTTATTTATTTATTTTTTATTTATTTATTTGATTTGTCAGTTGCTTACAAGATAATAGGTATAAGAATAAACATGAATAAGAATACAGGAAATAGGTATGAATAAATGGGGACAATAGGACAGGGAAGGTAGGCACGATGGTGCACTTATGCACGCCCCTTATTTTGAAATGTTTTGCATGTTTTGAAATGTTGTATTGCTCATCCAATTGGCTTCTTCAGTCTGAGAAAGTTGGTTAGGCCCTCCCTTCTTTGGAGTTTGCTTTGATGTTAAGGATTTGGTTCTTCTGGCCTATTATTTAACTATCAAGGTAAATCAGATTGCAATCTCCATCTCAAAGCCACCACAAGATGCTACTTTGGCAGGGAAGAAAAGAAAGAGCTATGTAGGAATTCCTGATGGAATCATGGAAAAGAAGGCAAGAATCAATGGAGATTCTCATTCATCCAGGTCATGGTTGACCCAAAGGTGCTTTTTCAAAAGGCAGCTGGACTTCCTTTGTTTTTTTTTTGCTTGAAGGCATTTTGCTTCTCATCCAAGAAGCGTCTTCAATTCTGATTGAATGGTGGAAGATGGAAGGATTTATATTCCTCGCAGTCCTCTGGTCATTAGCCCTCTCTCTGAGAGACATCTTGGAACTGCTGAAAGGACCAAAGTCCACTTGCCTTTTGGGGAAAAAAAACAAACACCTTGAGCTAAGACACTGAGCTCGTCGATCCGAAAGGTTGGCAGTTTGAGGGTTCGAATCCCTAGCGCCATGTAACAGAGTGAGCTCCCGTTACTTGCCCCAGCTTCTGCCAACCTAGCAGTTCGAAAGCATGTAAAAATGCAAGTAGAAAAATAGGGCCCCCTTTGGTGGGAAGGGTAACAGAGTTCCGTGCGCCTTCGGGTGTTTAGTCATGCCTGCCACATGATCACGGCGACGTCTTTGGACAGCGCTGGCTCTGTGGCTTTGTAACGGAGATGAGCACCGCCCCCTAGAGCCAGAAACGACTAGCACGCATGTGCGAGGGAAACTTTTACCTTTACCTTAAGAGGACATAGACAAGAAGACAGGAGGGTTAGGGCAATCTATGTATGCGCCTAGATTTTCAGTGGAAATCCTTCATGATGAAGGACTACTTTGGGATTTTGTAATGGTTAGAACGCCTGTGGGATCTTCCATCCCGCTCTGGGCACCATGGTTGCAAAAGGATACAGAGAATCTGGAGCAGGTTGAGAAGGTAACCGAGGCACACTCAGGATTTGTGAAAGGAATTGAGATCGCACAAGAGGAGGCTAAGGAAGAAATGATTGGGATCCACAAATATGGCTAAAAAGCTGTCATGGCAGGCAGTGACAGATCATGCCTTTGTTGAAATTGAGGGTGACACCAAGACAGATGGTTGAACTGAAAAGAACAAAGATTCAGCTGGAGCATTAGACGGGATCGCCTGATGGCAACAGTTAAGGAGGACAAATGTTGGGAAATTCCTTTTGATGCAACTGCTAAACGTTTTCAAACCGGTGATTGGTCTTTGGAGATATTGTAGCTTAGTGGCTTCCAGGACCAAGTGAGACCGGATGACACCTGGGGTAGCATTTGACAAACGGGACAGAAACGGGAATATCAACAGTGACGTCTAACACCCCGCTCTGTGCTCGCATGCATGGAAATTGCTTCCTTATCCAGCTCTCCACTCCTTGCTTACTGGGGTTGCAAACTTACTTGCTGGTTCCGTTATTTTCGTCTCGCTGTGGGGTCTGCCTTAAATTGCTCCCAACACGCTCCATCTGGCTACCAAATTAGCTTGTTGTCTGGATTTTCCCAATGCATTAAAACCCCTTGTTCTAACCAAATGGGTTAAAAATAAGAAATCCCCTGAGCCACTGAGAAAGCAAGTCAATAAAAAAAGAACTTGCAAGGATGAAACGCATCGTTCCCAGCTGCTGAATCTTGTGCAAATAATGATGAATTGCCTGGTTGTGTGAAGGCCGACCAACGAATTTCCCACCAACGTGGTTTGCGCCTGCCTGCAGTTATTTGCACTGGGTTCTGTTCAATAAAGGAAGCCTTCGGTGAAATGATTTTCTTCCTTCAGATTTGAGATATTTTTAAAGGTGGGAAGAAACCACAAAAGACATAACACAGATATATATATTCTACCCCACCCCATCCATTTTTTGTTATCCTAATGGCTCCCTGGGTGGGGGTGGGTTCCTCCTCTGCCTTGCAGCGGCTGCTCTGCTGGTTTTAAGAGGAACATAATTAACATCTGCATCACCTTGACGCAGAGAGAACAGTGTGTGAGGATGATAAGAGATCCTACTCCTGCAATCTGACAGCGATCAGAAATATGGAGCTCATTTCCTAAAAGAGTTAGATGTCAAGCAGCCAAACCTGGAGGAAGTAGCCCAGGTCTTCTACCCCTGAGGTCAATTCAGCTATGTAAACATACCAGAACATGATACATGGATAGTTCTGGCCAACCTCTGTTCTTCATTTTCCTCCTACAGAATAACAACAGAGTTGGAAGGGATGTTGGAGGTCTTAAATTTCCCTGCTCAAGCAGGACACCCTACACCATTTCAGACAAATAGTTGTCCACTCTCCTTAAAAACCTGCAGTGTTGGAACACCCACAATTTCTAGAGGCATGCTGTTCCATTGGTTAATTGTTCTCCCTGTCAGGAAATTGCTCCTTAGTTCTAGGTTGCTTCTCTCCTTGATTAGTTTCCATCCATCGCTTCTTGTCTTGTCTTCTGGTGCCTTGGAAAATAGGTTGACCTCTTTTTCTTTGAGGCAGCCCTTTAGATATTGGAAGACTGCTATCATATCACCCCTACTCCTCCTTTTCTTTAAACTGGACATACCCAGTTCCTGCAACTGTTCATCCTATGAATCTCCAATCCCTCCAATCCTCTTCATTGCTCTTCTCTTTCATATTCCTTTCTCAAACTGCTGGAAATCTGGAGAATGTAATCAGGACACATCTGGAGGGCAGAGCAGATTGGTATGGTGACCCAGGGTGGGATACAAAATAAACACAGTCACAAAAACAGGCGAAGCCCCTTTTATTCCTTCACTTTGCTTCAAAGCTCCAAATATCCTTGAGTGGAGACAAAAAACTCCTCCACAAGCAGATACGAAAAGGAGAAAATGCCGCTTAAACTAAAAATGCCTATAAATTATAAGGAGTAAAAAACCACACAAACCACACTGAAGCAATTAAGGGAACCAGGCAAGATAAGGACTTGAAGATGACAGATATTGGAACACACACTGGGAAGGACGCCAACCTCAGAAAGGAACAACAGACTAGAGATATTTCCACGCTTTGTTTCCAGCACTGGCCCATACGCATGTCCGTCCTCTTATTCAGTTCTCACAGCTGCAGCCCATGAAGAGGATCAAGGCCCTTTCCTCCCCCATAGACCATGCCATTCATGTTTCTCCCTTATCCTCTCCTCCCTGCATGCCCTAGGATGGAGAGGGGATGGGCCTGGGTCTTCCTCTGACTGCCCAGCCGGCCTCTGCCCTTCCCCAGCCTCCTCCACAACCTACGAAGCCACACTTCCACTCCCTGTCAGCTCTTCCTCCTCTCCCTCGAGTCAGTCTCCAACGGGGGCATGATAATTGGGGAAAGTTGTAATATATTAGCTGTGACTGCACAACTAGTTCCTGAGCCAGCCCATGTTTTGGATCTGCATAATGCAAGGAATAATCCACAGTAGAAGAGAAACTTTATAGCTCAGGTTTGAACTGTGGGTTTCTAATGGTCTCCGAATGATTGTTTTCTTGCAGACATTTCCTTACCTGGCTAGGTTACATCATCAGTTCACGGATGATGTTACCTAGACACGGTTAATGAAATATTTGCAAGAAAAAAGCCAAGTTCAGAGAGAAGCCAGGACCCCACAGAGTTCCAATGGACTGGCCTCCTGCAACATGCTAAGCCAGCGGTCTTCAAATTTCAAGACTTGTGGACTTCAACTCCCAGAATTCCTCCTCCAGTTATCTTAGCTCAGGAATTCTGGGAGTTGAAGTTCACAAGTCTTAAACTTGCCAAGTTTGAAGACCCTTGTGCTAAGCCAACCCAATAAACTAACCAAGATACAAAGAATGTATTGTGCCAACCCAGAAAAGGGCTTCCTCTGATATGTCTTCACTTGACTCACTAAGCTTGTTGCAGGAAGTCAAGGCAAGCCAAGGTCACCCATTCCCAACATAGGTGAATCTCTCCTGAACGGTGTCTCTGAGAGGTGCTCATGGACCAAGATTTATTCCAGGGGGTCTTCAAACTTGACAGCTTTAAGACTTTGTGGACTTCAACCCCCAGATTTCCTCCTCCAGTTATCTTAGCTCAGGAATTCTGGGAGTTGAAGTCCACAAGTCGTTAAACTTGACAAGTTTGAAGACCCTTGATTTATTCATTCCCAGGCACTGAAGGTTGCTGGCTGGGATTGATTTCCAAATTGGAAAAGGCAGACCGAAACAACAATGATGACATTGGAAATGACAGCAGACCAAACAAGGAGATGAGTGGAAAAGATGACAAGAGAAACTGAGGAGCCGGGATGAGCAATGACTTTGCTGCCAGCCCACCTGCACGTTCCCCAGCTTGCTTTGTCATCCCTTGTTTTGCCTCTCCCCTGATGAGTTGGGCCTGATTCTGCAATCTCATTTCCATGCAAGGTGTGGGATGAAGGAGAAGGTGATCGGGGATGGCTTATTTATGCCTCCACACCTGAGCTTGTCTCTCCCTCTTTGCTCTGGTTGTTTTGATTGATCTTTTCCTCTCTTGGAGCTCCTGTCCTCTTACTGATCCGTGTCTGATTTCTGCCTCTGTAGCATCTGGGATGTTCAACCTTCTCCTTCTGCTCCTCAGCCTTTTTTTTTTTTTTTTTTGCAATTCTCTGGGTTCCTTCTCAAGGGTTCCAGTCTCTCTTGGACTATTTTTTCTTTTATGTATATTGAGAGTATTTACACCAAGACAAATTCCTTGTGTGTCCAATCACACTTGGCCAATAAAGAATAGTCTATTCTATTCTGTTCTATTCTATTCTATTCTATTCTATTCTATTCTACTCTACTCTACTCTACTCTACTCTACTCTAATTCTATTCTATTCTATTCTATTCTATTCTATTCTATTCTATTCTATTCCATTCCATTCCATTCCATTCCACTCCACTCCACTCCACTCCACTCCACTCCACTCCACTCCATTCCATTCCATTCCATTCCATTCCATTCCATTCCATTCCATTCTACTCTACTCTACTCTACTCTACTCTACTCTACTCTACTCTAATTCTATTCTATTCTATTCTATTCTATTCTATTCTATTCTATTCCATTCCACTCCACTCCACTCCACTCCACTCCACTCCACTCCATTCCATTCCATTCCCTATTCTATTCTATTCTATTCTATTCTACTCTACTCTACTCTACTCTACTCTACTCTACTTTAATTCTATTCTATTCCATTCCATTCCATTCCACTCCACTCCAGTCCATTCCACTCCACTCCACTCCACTCCACTCCACTCCACTCCACTCCACTCCACTCTATTCTATTCTATCTAATTGGGAAAATCCCTTCCAATTCTATCCTGTATTAATGTATATACCTGTGCTTCACTATGAAACTATGGATGCTGGTTGGGCTTTGTTTTGGGGGAGGAAAATAAGGGAAAAAATTCTGCCTCTGCCTACCAGCATCCATCGGTATTCATCTGTCTAGCGTCCTGTCAGTGTGTGAGAGAGTTGAAGGCTGTTTGGAAACTGAAACAGTATTTGCTGTGTGAGCAAGAAGTAGACAGCAAGGAGCCTGGGTGTGGCTTAGCTCAACTGTTCTGTACTAAAGCTGGTTGCTGCTGTGAAACTGAAACGGAAACTCCTCTCCTCTGCTTGTATTTTGCATTTGGAACAGATTTCTTTTCAGGTGGGGAGTAGAACTCCTTAGCCCCACACGCCTTGCCTTGCCACTGGGCTGCTTCTTTCTGCTTCTTTCTTCTTCTGCTTTTGGCTGTACACAAGGAAAACAGCAAAAGTCTTTCTTTCTCTCCCCCAAACTTCACCAGAAGCGAGTATTTGGGGCCCTACAAGGCATCCTGCTCCAAGAGGCTACGCCGGCACGAAAAGTCTCACAAAGACTCATTTTTGGTGGAGTTTGCGGGAGAGAAAGAAAGACTTCTGCTGCTTCTGCTGCTTTCCTTGCATGAAGCCAAAAGTCTCTCTCTCTCTCTCTCTCTCTCTCTCTCTCTCTCTCTCTCTCTCTCTCTCAACCCACCCTGAGGACAGAGCTGGAGACAGTATCCTACGATCCCAAATAAAGAATCATCAATCAGTAGGAAAACAGGGTGAGGAATTTTCCTGCAGACTTTTTTTTTTCAGATTTTCTCTGGTCCGCAGGATTTAAAATTATGAGTTTGGTGGTCCCTGAGGTCCAAAAGGTTGGCGACCCCTGGTTTAAAGTAAGACAACTTCAACCTTCTCTTTTTCCTCTTTAAAATGACAGTGCATGTCACATGATAGTCCAACATAAATAAGAAGTACAAAGCACGAGATATTTCTGTAGAATTCCAATTAAGGGGGGAAATAACAAGAAAAGCCTCGTGCCTTTCTAGTGGAACCAATAATCAAGTTTCCAGTTGCAAGGTTTAAAGACCTAGGAACCGAGGAACAATGAGAAAGACTTATTAAATATTTTTGCCCTTTAGCAAAGACTTCCAGCTATTCACAAAGCCACAAGACTTTGTACAAAACCCACATTTCCTAAGATGCCTACTTCACATACCTGACCACAGCTTGTTCTAACCTGGGGCCGTGCAGATCCATTGGATTACAGGCCACTTCTCCCCAGATCCCAAGAGTATTAGCCCCATTGGGCGGGAGAAGGAATGACTGGCACCCAAAAAGCAACTAGATGAGAGAAGGCTGCAACTCTGTAATTATGCATAAAGTGCATGTAAACAAAACAATTCCCTACTGGATGCATTCTCACAACGTGCATTACAAGGATGCTGACTGAAGCATTTCTCTAGGTTCACACAATACTTGGCTACACCTTTTTTAAAAAAACAACAACGGGCTTTGTTCACCCAACATGTGAAAAGCACAACAAGCAAGGTCAAAGCTCCTAAGCTTCACCTCCTGTGTGAATGTCACAGCTTCATTTGAACTGCGCTGATTCGGGATATTGTGTCGGCATCACTGTTATCCTTCTCTCCCCCCCCTCCCGTTTCTCCATGTCTCCATTCCCTTTCCATTGTCTCCTGTGCCAAATTTTAATCTGCAAGCTCCTCAGAGCAAGGACATATTGTTCTGCACCCTGAGAAAGGGACCAATGAGCAACCCCAACCCCCCCCCCAAAAAAAACCAAACAAGAACTGCACTTTGTACAGAGTGGCAAAGCAATTGATGCAGGCTCCCAGGGAGTCCCTAGAGTGTCTCTCACTTGGTGAGGTTTTTTCCGAGGAACCAGATAAAGAGTTGTTATGTTCTAGGAAGGCTTTAGGTTGTCTTGCATAACCTCTTTGAGGCTTGCCTCGCTTGGCGTTTCTTGCTCCCTGCAATGGGATGTTGATGTCGCAGAGACACAAGAGCGGATGTTTGGCTGGAGCTTTTTTTCTCAATGAGTGCTAGGAAGGGAAGGAGGGGCGGTGGAGGTTTGGCAGCTCCTCTTGCCCTCCCTCTCCTCCTCCCCGCCCTGGCATCCTCCCCGCTTTCAAAGTCATCTCCCAACCCGGCGGAAGTTAACTTCGCAGCTTTGCCCAGAGAGAGGGGGGGGGGAGAGGGAGAGAGAGAGAGGGAGAGAGAGAGAGGGAGGGAGAGAGAGAGAGGGAGAGGGAGAGGGAGGGAGGGAGAAAGTACCTTTGGCGCAAACGGGGCTGAATTAATATTCAGCACCACGGCCAGCTCCCGAAGGCGCTGCCTCCGCCGGCGAGGCTGCAATAAAAAGGAAATTTCGCTCCGTTCTCTCTCGAGAACCGCAGCGCCGACTTTTTGCTATGATCGGCCGGCCAAAGACCCAGAGAGAGAGAGAGAGGAAAAAAAGGGGTGGGTGGGTAGTGAGAGTGTGCGAGGGTGGTCAAGGGGGCGAGCCGTCGACAAAGGAGACAGCTGCGTGTGGCAAAGTCGAACGGTTCGCCTAGAAAAGGAGGTTGAAACAACCCACGCCCCCCACCCACGCCCAGCTCCGCGAAAAAAGGGGACTAGGACGAAAAACGGCGACTTGTATATTGCTTTGTACAAATCCCACCTTGACAATCCATCTTAAGAAGCAGAGGGCGGGCAGAGGGGTTAAGATGATGGGCGGCGGGGTGGGGTGGGGGAGAGAACTGGAAGCTGCTGCACCCTAAGAAGCTGTACCCTAAGGATTAAGATGACGGGCAGGGGGAGAAGTGGAAGCTGCACCCTAAGAAAGGCAATGCCCACAGGAGCTGGGGAAGTTCAACTTTCAAAAGATGGAGGAGGTAGAAGGAGAGGACGTGGGAGAGGATGGGCAGATAGGAGGATAATCTTTAAGCACCTGTAAAACATCTTCTGGAAGGTATTTAATGAACGTCACACAGAAGGAGGAGGGGGGAGGGGGAGGGGGAGGAGGGGGGAGGGGGAGGAGGAAGGAGGAGGAGGAGGAGGAGGAGGAGGAGGAG
>NW_020718701.1:0-11893 GCF_900518725.1 Notechis scutatus
TCAAAAAAAGATGGCGGCGCCCAGTTGATGCCGGTACCGGGCCGCGGCGCCTAGCTGATGCCAGAACCGGGCTGCGGCGTCGAAAAGGTTGGGGATCACTGATTTAGAGTTTAAAGTGAAAAAACACATTTAAACTTTTCTATCATGGTTTATATATTATTTACCCAAACAACGTTAGGTAACTATGGTTATTCCTAACATACTTCCCTTTTGGGTAACATAAAAATATATACATCTCTTTACAATCTTAACCCATAATCATCACAACTTTCTTTGTGTTTGATTGAACCTTGGGCCTTTATAAATTGATCAGCTATATTGTCTTCAGACATACAATATTCCAGTCTTATCAAATTACTTTGTACAGATTGCCTTACGTTTAGATATCTAAGATCTGTATGCTTAGTTCTCGTTTTCACAGCAATATTTGTAGCCATTCTTATGGCTGCTTGATTGTCCTCATATACTACAATGGAATCATTTACATTTATTCCCATATCCATTAACAATTGTTTATAAAGAATCAAATCAGTACACAACAAAGATAGACATGAAAATTCTGCTTCCATTGTAGACATACTTATGTGTTGCTGTCTAATTGACCTCCAACCAATCAGTGCCTTTCCTAACAGTATAGCCGTACCTGAAGTTGATTTCCTAGTGTTTATGTCTGTTGCAAAACTTGCATCAGCATATGCACTTAAAATCAGATCATCTTTTGGCTCCAAATACAATGCATAGTGTATTGTCCTTTTAAGATATCTTAAGATACGTTTTGTCACTTGCTAGTGTCGTTCAGTAGGTTCAGCATTGAATCGTGCCAATTGATTAATGCTATACGCAATATCTGGCATTGACCAATTACTAATGTATGATAGACTACCAATTAGCGATTGATAGATAGTTTTATCAAACTTTGGACTTTGAATATCAGTGTGGCTAAATTCTTGACTCATTGGAGTTTTAGCCAGCTTACAAAGTTCCATCTTGTATGTTCTTAGTAATTGATAAATCTTATCCTCTTGAGATATCTTATAGCCACCTTTGGTTTTATTTATGGTTAATCCTAGATACTGCTTTATCTCTCCTAGTTGCTTTATTTTTATCTTCTTACCTAATAATGATATTATTTCAGTAGCTTCATTATTAGTTTTTGTGATTAAGGCAATATCATTAGTGAATAATAATAACAATGATACTGTTCCATTAGTCTCTCTCTTAAATAAACATGAATCAGCTAAACCTGCTTTAAACCCTATATTGGTTAACTCCTTAACAATATATTGGTTCCATTTGTAACCAGATTGTTTTAATCCATAGAGACTCTTTTTAAGCTTCCAACAGTCATTATTTGTTCTATCGTTCTTAATTCCCACAGGTTTCTTTAGGTATATTGTGTGCTGCAATGGTGCATGCAGATAGGCAGTTTCTACATCTAAGTGATTTATGATATAGTTCTTCTTAGCTGCCCACACTAAAGCTGCTCTCAAGGTTGTTGCTTTTAGACTCAGTGCAAATACTTCATCATAATCACTTGCAGTTTGATTAAATCCTTGAGCTACCAACCTAGCCTTATGGGTAACAGTTCCATATTTACCTGTTTTCAATTTAAATATCCATTTACAGCCAATGGATTTTTTACCTGGAGGTAATTTAACGTTTTCATAAACTTCCATTTGTTTCAGTGAATTTAGTTCCTTCTCCATTGCTCTATGCCAATTTTCTTGATCCTTTGCAGGATACATTCTAAGTTCTTCAACAGTAGTTGGAACTTTACTAACTTGGCAAACTACACTTGCTTGGTACCTGTCAGGTGGTCTGGTTTCACGTGTTGATCGTCTAGATATTACAGGACTTACAGGTGGACTTTCATGTACTACTTGTTCCTGTTTATCTACCTCATCCTGTTCATCTATTCTTTCCTGTTCTGGTTTTATGAGCTCTTCCTGTACTTCTTCTTTAATTGTACTCTTTTGCTTACTGATATATTGTTTTGATCTTCTATAGGTTTCAATGATTATATCCTTACTTGAATCTTGCTCCAGTTTTCCCATCCTACATGTTCAAGGAATTGTGCACTAGCACTACAGTAAATGCTAGATGTACCTTTTTCCCAGAATCTGTATGATTTGTGATTAGATTCATAACCTACAAAGAATAACTTTTTAGCCCTATGCTGCCCCTTATGTCTCAGTTGTGTAGGAATGTGCACCCATGCTGGTGCTCCAAATGTGTGCATGTAGCTTAGGTCAGGTTTTCTACCATGCCACCATGTGAATGGTAATTCACCTGTTGTTGTGTTAACAACATTATTTAATATATGATTACCACACATTATTGCTTCTCCCCACAAAGTTTCAGGTAATCCTGAATCTGACAACATAGTACGAGCCATTGCTTGTATTGTTTGGCCTCGTCTTTCTATAAAAGAATTATGTTGTGGCCTATATGGTGCAGACTTTTTATGTTCAACACCTGCCACCTTCAGTCTATTTTGGAATTTATTATTTATAAATTCCGTACCATTATCAGTTACAAGAGTTACTAGTTTTCTTTTAGTTTTTCTTTCAGCAAACTTCAACCAATTAAAGAAATTCTGATATGTTTCCGTTTTACTCTTCATTAAATAACAGAAACCATATCTTGAGTAATGATCCATTATGCTTAATATATAACGAGCACCTCCCATACTAGGTTTTTTAGGACCTATAATATCAGCAAATACAACCTCTAGAGGCTCTTTAGTTTTAAATCCATTAATTCTATTTGCTGGTATTACCTTGCTCTTTTCTTGACTGCAAGCATTGCAGTGCAAATACTTACTGCAAGGCTTCAGTTTTATACCTTCAGACAGTTCAATTGTTTGCTTGAGCATTTTAAAATTTATATGCCCTAAACGTCTGTGTAGCAAATGTATGCATTCGTCATGAGGCTTAACGTTATTATACACTGTATTAGCCACCTCTAATTGATTATCATTCAATACATACAATTCATCTTTTAAAGTTGCAGTCACTTTTTTACCTTCCTTTTCTATTATGCAGTTTTCTCCCCTAAAGGTAACTACATAACCTAGTTTAATCAAAACTCTAACTGAAAGCAAATTAAACTTAAGTTGTGGTACATACAACATTTTAACCTTTTCTTTTATACACGAACAATGTGCAATACCTTCAGCTTTTGCTTTCATTTTCCAGCCATTAGCTAACGATATCTGTTGTGAACTCGTTGACATCTTAATAAATCTTTTCTTATCTTTTGTTATGCAGTGCGATGCTCCACTATCTACAACCCATAAATTATTATTTACAATTTTGCTGCTATACATGGCTATTTCAAAAAAAAAAAAAAAAAAAAAAATTCATCTTTTTGATGCTTTTTGGCATTCTGGCGTTTTCCTTTTTTGCAGAATCTAGCCAAATGTCCTTTTCCTCCACAATTAAAACATTTTTTAATTGTATAGGTTGTTGAAGATAATTTCTCTTCTTGTGGTTGTTCCCTTCTCAGTTGATCCCTTTCAAGCCTTCTCCTGGCTTCTTCAATTAATCTGCCAGTAATGTCAGTTAATGTGAGGTTATCTTTTGGCAGTACTTCCAGTGAAGTTACATAGTTGTCATAGCTCTCATCTAACGAAGACAAAATTATATAAACCTGATGCAGTTATGTGAAGATAAGTTCTTTTTCATGCAGTTCCTGAAAAATCCATAGTGTTTATATGAGTCAACATGTCTCCATTCTTTTGAAGATGTGTTCTGAACAGCCTCCGTGTAAGATTTATATGTGCTCCTACACTGTCTCGAACATAAATCTTCTTTAAATTCTCCCAACACTTAGCAGCTGTTTCTTCTCCACGAATATGGATAAGCTGCTGGTCACAGAGTGTCTGTCCTATTATACATAGAGCTTGCTCATTTTTCAGTTTATATTCATTTATTTTCTGGGCATCATTCTCATCTTCCGGATCCCAATCATCTACCTCTGGTGGGTTTTGAATTATATTCCACAAACCTTCTCTGCATAGAAGTAGACTGCATTTCATAGACCATGAAACATAGTTTGTTCCATCCAGTTTGGATATTAGAGACAAACTTGGTAAATTGACTTGTGCCATTTTTCTTTGGATATTAAATAATAATAAACTAATAAAACACAGCTGTCTGTTTACAGTATTGTGTAACTACACTAACTCTCAATTTATATAAGCCTGTTGTATCCTGGTTAGTCTGACTGTGCAGCCTGGGCCCATAACCAGTGCTAGGGATATACCCTAGCAGAATGTGCACAGCAGTCAGGCAGTCAGGCGAATATGAGAGAAAGCGTTTTTTAGTTTACACACTCAGTAAAAACGGATACACTGTCTTAGTTGAATAGTTTATTCCATTAAGAGTTTAGCAGGGTCAAACAGTCCAAATATCATTCACTAGTGTTCAGTCAGTTCAGTCTGGAGATTGTTCAATTGCAAAAATCCAGTGTCGAAAAAAAAGGTCAGTTAACTTACAATGTCAATATAAATCAGTCCAGTAAATTTCTTCTCACAGTAGATTAGATATGCAGCATTCAAAACTCTTTCCTCCTTCGACATCAGCAACAGGGAACACGCAGAACAATCAACCATCAATCCAGTAGCAATCCAGGTTCTCTAGCTCCCTTTTATGGCAGTTTCTCAACTGCACCCAAATTATATCATTTAGAGTTTAAAGTGAAAAAACACATTTAAACTTTGCTATCATGGTTTATATATTATTTACCCAAACAACGTTAGGTAACTATGGTTATTCCTAACAACAGTGTTTTAAGTTTTTACTTGTACATCATAGAGAAACTCACCTGGAGTGAGATGGTCTCCGAAGTTTGATAAATAAATAAATTTTATTGCTGATTTTATTTTTTCATTTATAAACTAGTGGAAAAAAGTTGCAGGACTTCAGAAATAAACTCATGATTTTGACCACTGCCAGAAAGATATTTGAGGGATACTTTAACCTTGATTTTTTTGACAAATGTTTGCACACAACTGTTTACAAGGTAAAAGCATCACTTGTCCTATTCAAAGACATTAGAAGACACTGCAGAAAGTAAATTTGGGGGTAAGAAACAATAAGAAACAACAATTTATGTTTTTATTAAAATTTTATTTGATAGCATGGAGATAAAATAAGATAGCAAGAAGGTCTATGTTTAATATTGCAGAAATGTTATGACATGTATACATTCTCCATTCTATAATGACCTGAACTAAAGGCACAATTACTCTACATGGCTAGCATATGATATTAGAACCTGGCAATACACAGAGAAAAATGCATTATTTAATCATTATTTTTATTAATTACACCTTGTTTACTTCAAGTCTCAGCAGAGTGAGGAAGCATTTAAAGGAAAAAGACACACACAAATAAATCAGCACTGGAGGTCAAGGTGAAAAAGATCTCCACAGCCACCATATTTTGTGGTTCTGCTCACATAGGCTGTGGTTGTGCTCACAAAGATTGGCACAGAGGAAATGCATACTGCAAAAGACCAACATGTTAAAGGGGGTGAACTTAGCTTCATTGAAGCTTGCAGGTATTTTACAGGCAGATGAAGTCATGATAAACCTTGTGAAAGCTATGTGGCCTATACAGACAGAACAAAGTAAAACTTTAAAACTGTCTATGGCAGGGGTGTCAAACTCAATTTCTTTGAGGGCTGCATCAGGTTTTATTTGACTTGGAGGGCCAAGGTGGGTGTGGCCAGCTTGAAATTACTCGGGTCGGGGGTGCCTGTGGTGGTCTCTGCCATTGAAAATGGGATCCCACACTCTGTTTTCAGCTGCCACAACCTCCAGCAACCCCCTGCCACTGAAAATGGAGCTCAGAAAAGCGATGTGCAACCCTCCCAAGCTCTGTTTTTGCTGGCAGAGGCACTGTGGGCCGGTCCTTGGCTGTTTTCAGGGTGGCCCTGTGGGCCAGATCTAAGCACTCCATGGGCCAAATCTGGCGCCCTGGCCTTGAGTTTGACACTCCTGGTCTAAAGAGAATCTCAGTCATTCAGATCATTTTGGTCCCAAACTTGCTTTTTCAAAAGGCAACTGGACTTTCTTCTTATTATTTTTTTGGGGTGGGGGGGAGGAAAGCTATTTCGCTTCTCATCCAAGAAACTTCTTCAGCTTCTTCTTCTTCCTTCTTAAAAAGGACCTTTGGAATGACCTTCATTACATTGTTGAATCACTTCTTCAGTAACTAAGGACAAACCTAATTTAGGAAATGGAGGAGAGATTATAACTACATAAAACAAATGTTGGCTTTGAAAGTTGGAAGGAAGATTGAAAAGGGATAGTGTTTAATTTTTCTTTGCTAAATCCTTCCCTTTTTCTTCATAAATAATGATGTAAATATAATTTAATTGTTTCGTTTGATTAGTTGGTGCCTGCTATTTAGTTCTGGCCTCAACACAATGATGAAGCATTTTGGGAAAAAGATGCATCCCAATAATCCAGCACTGGAGGATAAGATTGGGAAGATCTCCACAGCTACCATGGCTTTTCCTCTGGTGCCCAGATAGGTTGGAACAAAAGAGATCCAAACACTGCAGAAAGCCAACATGCTGAAGGTGATGAACTTGGCTTCATTAAAGCTATCAGGTAAATTACGGGCAAGAAAAGCCACAATAAAGCTGGCGATGGCCAAGAAGCCCAGATAGCCCAGCACACAATAGAACATGAAGATGGAACCTTCATTGCATTGCAGAATCATAGTTTCCATGAGGATCTGCATATTTAACTCAGGATAGGGAGGAGATGTTGCCAACCATATAATGCAAAGGACTGCTTGAAGAAAAGAACAAGAAAAGACAATGGAAAGAGCCAATCTTTTTCCCACCCATTTTCTCATTGAAGAACCTGGTTTAGTAGCCATGAAAGCTACAACCACCGTAATAGTTTTAGCTAACACACATGAAACAGCAACTGAGAAGATGATGCTGAATGCTGGTTGCCGGAAAAGGCAGGTTACTTTCCCTGGCTGACCAAGGAATAACAAGGAAGAGAGAAAGCACAGTAAGAGGGCAATAAGGAGAGTGTAAGTGAGGTCCCGGTTATTGGCCTTGGCAATGGGGGTATCTCTACGCTTAAGAAAAATTCCAAGCACACTGACTGTCATGAAGGAAAAGGAAACAGAAGCTGAGGCCAGACTGATTCCTAAAGGTTCTTCAAAAGACAGGAAACTCATTGTTTTGTTAAGGCATCGATCTTGCACTTTGCTTGGATACTGATCCTCAGGACATTTGAAACAATCTTCTGTGTCTGGATAAAAAAAATCAAATGGAAACTCACTGATGTCCTATTTACCACATTTCAATGAATTTTTTATACTATTGCTTGAACATTGATATTGATTCTGCGATTAGTTTTTTGTATACTTATATTAACAGAATAGCAGAATTGGAAGGGACCTTAGAGGTCTTCTAGTCCAACATCTTTCTCAAGCAGGAGAACCTATACCATTTCAGACAACTGGTTATCTAATCTCTTTTGTGGGGGCTCCAAACCCTCCACAGCTGCCCTCTTCTCAGAACCAACAACTTCTGGAGGTAAGTGATTCTACTGGTTAATTGTTTTGTTAGGAAATGTGCCCTTAATTCTAGGTTGGATCTCTCCTTGATTACTTTCACACTATCTATTGTTTCTTGTCACTTGACCATTAGTTGGTCAGATTCTTGTAGAGAGCTTAAACTTACAATACATCTTTATTCTCATTTGAACTCCCTGAATCTCCTGATTTTCCAGGCACTTGACATAAATATCCATGACAAATTATAACTTTTGAGTAAACAACTTTTTGCAGCCCAATATTTTCATAATTTGTAGGACTTCAAAACTGACCTATCTCAGTTGAAATCTTTCCCTGTGGACATGCAACACAGTCGTAGCAGCAGAAACTTTTCTCTTCAGATTTTCTCTTCCAATATCCAGGGTGACAATATTCATTACACAGAGAAACTGGAAGAACCTGCTCATAAAATGAAAAATAGATTGCAGAAATAGTTGCCAAGTTGTTAAGCTTTTTCATCAACTGAAAATATGTGTGTGTGTGTGTGTGTGAATGAGTGAGATAGATAGATAGATAGATAGATAGATAGATAGATAGATAGATAGAAAGACAGACAGACAGACAGACAGACAGACAGACAGACAGACAGACAGACAGATAGATAGATAGATAGATAGATAGATAGATAGATAGATAGATAGATATAACAAAAAGCATGGTCAGCATGGAACAGTTGGAGGCATTTTAATTTTTTCCATTTAAGGAAGCTGTAAAACTATAAGCATTCAATGTATATGTAGGTCCCTACAGTGGTGGGATTCGTGCCGGTTCTGCCAAAGCTGTTGTTAATTTTTTGCATAGTTCAGCAAACTAGTTGTTTCCACCACTGGTTGGCCCTTCCCTTCCCACCGGGGTTGCCATTCAGGATGGGGGAGTTGCAAGGGCATGACTGGGAGCTGCGCTGATCAGCTGGGAAGCAGCAATGGACTAGCAGCACCGATCCACTGGGAGGTTGATCAGTCAGTTCAATCAGACCTTACAACTTCACAAGATCTTTTTTCACCCAAGAAGTTGGAAGATCTGACTGAATTCTTCTTTTGTTGCCCTGCATGCAGGAGAACAGAGCTGGAAAGCAGATTAGTGAGGGAATGGTGGTGGTTCTGAAATGGGATGGAAGTGAGGATTTTGCATTATTTTTGCTCTGGGATGGGGTGGAATTGAGGATTTTGCATTATAATGCAAACACCCGCCCACCCATGCCCACCCAGCAATGCCCACCCATTATTTGTATCCCACCATCGGGCCCCTACCCGATTAAAACCTCTGTGCCATTCAATCTGATATTCATTAATGATCAATTCATTTCCATAAGATGCATCGGGATCTAGTCTTCCAACCTTCACACTCCGGATGGACTTGTTTGGAAAAACGATCATGTTGATGATATCAAACCCTCCTGCAACTTCCCTCTTCTCATTAAAGGACACTCCCTCTCCTGCTGAGTTGTTGAAAGAAGTGCCTTGAAGAAATGGGTGGAGCTACTTGAAAAGAAAGCAGTGAAGTTGAAATAACAATAAGGAAAGAAATCAACATTAGATATTTTATCTTCTATTTCTGAAATTCTTGGATCCTGCAACATTATCCTGGGACATGTATATTCACTTTGCTATGTAAATATCCAGTTTTGCTCAACAGAACAAGAAGTCAGCCCACAAAGTATTGTCAATGAATAACATACACAGGGTTAGGAGATGCAATCTTCCCTGTGGAGAAAGTTAACTGCAATTTCATTGGGGCAGAGAAGATCATTAAGCTTTTTAAAAATCATATAAAATCAACCATTCTTCATGTTTTAGCCCCCTAATCATTTTTGTTTCTCTTCTCTGCACTCTTTCTAGAGTCTCAACATCTTTTTTACATCATGGTGACCAAAACTGAATGCAATGTTTAAAGTGTGGCCATACCAGGCCTTATAAAGCAGTATTAATACTTCACATGATTTTGATTCTATCTCTCTGTTAATGCAATTTAGAATTGCATTAGCTTTTTTGGCAGCTGCTGCATACTGCGGGCTCATATTTAAATGGTTGTCAACTAGAACTCCAAGATCCCTCTCTCAGTTACAGCTATTGAGCAAATTACCACATATACTATACCTGTCCCACGCTTTCCACCACATTAAAAAGTAAACATTTCCTTTTTTCCCAAAACAATAAATCACATTGTTCAATCTGGATACTAGCTGGTTGCCTGGTTATATCTCTTCTCCTCCTCCTGGCCAGCCAGCCATTGGAATGTCCCTGACTCTTCGGAAAGCTATGTTGACTACAAGCCCACATCTACCTCTACCCCATTTCAGCTCCAAGCTGTGTCAGCATGAAGCCATGTGGAAAGAAACCCCAATAGGAAAGACCCATATGCAGAGAGAAAGGAGAACAAGCTACAGTCAGGTCAGCTAAAGGCTTGACATAATAGCTACTTGAACAACATATTAATTAAGGTTTAGCTAATTTTGTGAGCTAATTTATTCTTTATAAAATTCTTCATTGAAAGAAAAGTTTGTTGGAGAAATGTTACCTTAAAAGGTTGTAGTTCTGGAGATTCAGCCACTTTATCTGCCAAAATTTTTCTCAAATTGGATCTCTTGGATAGCATACCATGCAAAGAATGAGCCGCAGCATAAACCCCATTATGGATGCTGTAGCTGTGCCCTGTTATCTTTAATTGAAACAGAGATTCAGGAAGGTTTCCCAGGCCTTCTTCCCCAGTGCATTCTTGACTTCCCAATGACGCCAATCCTGAATTAGGGAAAAAACAGTCAAATGCTTGCTCCCAAAAATGGTTTTGAAATCCATCTCTTTGCCCTGTGTAAGATTTTATGGACCGGAGAAATTCCTCAAATTCCATATTTTCCCTTGAATGAATTTGAAAGGCAATGGCCCCATCATAAAATTGGAGATTCCATACCCTTTGGGTTCCTGTTAATGTGAAATCAATTTGGCTGGTGGTGATCCACACCTTGCTTATGTATGCCTTTCCCGGATTTGCAGCTTCCCATATATATTTGAGAGCTGTCAGCCAGGCTAAGGTCAAAGATTCTCCATACATGGTGTATGCATTTGTTTTAATGTCTGTGAAATGTGTATAAAAATCAAACATTATATTGCTAAATTCGCCCAAGTCGTCCAAACGCAACAATTTTGGAAATCTTTGTATAAAAGATAAACAAATTCCCTGCTGGAAAAACAAGAGCTCCAATTTCTGCAAAAAATGTTCTCCACTCTCAGTGTCTGCAAAAAAGAGCCCAATCCATTTCCATCCAAAATGCTGAAGCAATCGGATAATCCCAATATATTGGGGGACCTCATTTGGGGCCATAAAGTAAAGTGAAGATGATTGACTGGTATCAACTTCTCCCATAGGAAATGATCCGTATGTGAGCTACAAGAAAACACCAAGCCATGAAGTTGAGGAGAGTTTTCATTTTGCCTTATGCTTTTTTATGGATCATTTCAAAAATTGGATAGATATATCAGAGTTTAGTCCTTATCCATAGCTTCTCAAATGTTTGAAAATGTAGATAAATTTCTGGAGAATCATTATTTCATTCAACCTAACAGTAAATGTGTTAAAATGCCAGCAGCATTTTAACACAACACAATGGAGTCAATTCTATTCAACAGAATATAGTTTAGTTCAGTTTATTGTTGTTGCACATCATACAACAAAATTAAATACCATCTTCAGTGTATATTATGATTATGAAAATAAATACAAACACATATTCTTCACATTCTATACAATGAATTGAAACCCCTTGATATTGCACTGTACAATAGAATTCAATAATGTTACTGCTTCGGGATATAAGTTGTTTTTCAGCCTATTTGTCCTTGTTTTTATTATCCTGTACCATCTGCCAGATTGTAATAATTCAAAAACAAAAAAAGTGCCCGGGATGAAATGGATCTTTGAGAATGTATAAGGGGAATACATATTTTATCATGAAAACTATTGTCAAAAAGAAAGCCAATATGCCAAAGTGGTTAAAGTGTCAGACTAGCAATTGGAAGACTTCTAGTCCAACCTTAGGCACAAAACCAGCTGGATGATCTTGGGTTAGCCCTATGAAGTATAGCAAACCACTTCTACAATCTTGCCAAGAATACTGTAGGGACTTATCCAGGCAAGAAGCTAACAAGAAAGTTATAACTAAGACTTAGGGTGTAACTGAAAATTACTTAGCCAGCATAAGTGGTAAGGCATTTGAGTGCTACTTTCCCTTTTTCTGCACAAATATCTTTCCTAGTTGACTCTATGAATGAATGAATGAATGAATGAATGAATGAATGAATGAATGAATG
>NW_020718704.1:0-17970 GCF_900518725.1 Notechis scutatus
GTAAACAGCAATGGATCAAGCCCAGTACTTCCTAGTCGAACCACAGACAACTACAACGATCTAATACATATCGATTTTACAGAAGACATTATTGAAAAAGCACTGAGCAATTTAAAACCATCCCTATCTATTGGACCGGATGGAATATGTGCCTACTTCTTAAAAAAGCTATCCACTGCCATAGCTGAACCTCTAAGCATAATCTTTCAGGACTAGCTCCTTGCCAAAACTATGGTCACAAGCCATGGTCATCCCCATCTTCAAAAAGGGAGACCCCAGCCTAGTTGAAAATTACAGACCAATCTCCTTATGCTGCATCACCTGTAAAGTCATGGAATCAATTATTAACCAATCCATTATCCTCCACTTAGAGACAAACAACCTACTCTCTAATAAACAATTTGGTTTCAGAAAAAAACTATCCTGTAATCTGCAACTCTTACACTGCAAAAACATATGGGCTACACAACTCGATCAGGGCAAAGCAATAGATGCAATCTACATAGACTTCTGTAAAGCCTTTGATTCAGTGGTACATGACAAACTACTCCTAAAACTAAAATCTTATGATATCTCTGGACACCTACATAACTGGATAGAAGCATTCCTGTCAAACAGACAACAAATGTTCAAAATTGGGAGCGTCCTATCAAATTCTGTACCTGTCAACAGTGGTGTCCCCCAAGGCAATGTTCTAGGACCAACTCTCTACATACTCTACATAAATGACCTCTGTGATCATATTAAGAGCAATTGTGTTCTTTTCGCTGATGATGTAAAGCCATTGAACACCACAGACAATACTACTACCCTTCAAAAAGACCTCGACTATGTATCAGAATGATCAATCAAATGGCAACTTCAAATCTCAACAAATAAATGCTCTGTCTTACATATTGGCAAAAAAAATCAGAAAATAAAATACAGGCTGAATAGTCAAGATCTTATTGATGATCCAAACTCTGTCAAGGATCTTGGAGTACTCATCTCTAATGATCTAAGTGCTAGAGCCCACTGTAACTACATAGCCAAAAAGGCATTAAGAGTTGTTAATCTAATCTTACATAGCTTTTTCTCTGGTAATATTACACTACTAACTAGAGCATACAAAACATTTGCTAAACCAATACTCGAATACAGCTCATCAGTCTGGAACCCACATTCTGTATCTGATATTAACACAGTTGAGAAAGTCCAGAAATATTTCACAAGAAGAGTTCTCCACTCCTCTACTTGTTGCAGAATACCTTATGCCACCAGACTTGAAATTCTAGACCTAGAAAACCTAGAACTACGCTGCCTTCGGTCCAATCTAAGTATAGTATATAAAATCATACATTGCAATGTCCTACCTGTCAATGAATACTTCAGCTTCAACCATAACAATACAAGAGCAAACAATAGATACAAACTCAAGGTTAATCACACCAAATTTGATTGCAGGAAATACAACTTCAGCAACAGAGTGGTCAATGTCTGGAATACTCTACCTGACTCTGTGGTTTCTTCCCCAAACCCCAAAAACTTTAACCTTAGACTTTCTACTATTGACCTCACCCCTTTCCTAAGAGATCTGTAGGGGGTGTGCATAAGCGCACCAACGTGCCTACAGTCCCTGTCCTATTGCTTCTTTTATTTTTCTTCAATGTATCCATGTATTCATAACTATGTTTTTACTTATACCTATTATCTTGTAAGCAATTGACAAACCAAATAAAATAAATAAAAAATAAATAAATAAATAAATTCCATTTCATATATTCCATTATCCCTTCCCTCTAATTTCCACCCCTATTCTAAATTTAATTATATCTTTGTATTATATTGGAGAAAGAAGAAAAAAAGTAAATTTAAAAAGAATAAAGTTTTTCTTTAACCATTGTCTCTTATTTGCTTTAAAGTGTTAAACGTTTTCTTCTTAGCTCTCTCAAATCTTTGTCCCTGTCTGCTTCCACATTGTAACCTATCATTTTTAAACTTTTCTTCCTTCTCCACCCAGTTCCATTGTCTAATTTTCAAAATGTCTGCTCTTGCTTTTATCTCTCTCAGGAGAATCATCTTGCAATTTTATTTCCTCTTTCCATTCCCTTAAAACACTCTCCTTTCTTCTTATTACATCCATTCTTATTGTATTTATTTTCTCTTCTTTCTCATCATCACAGTCTATTTGTTGATTTTTCTCTGTATTTTCTTCTAATGCTCTAATTAATTCCTCTTCTTCTTCTGTACAACTTGCTCATTCCTTTCCAGCTTTTCCTCTATGCTCTGCATTTTAAGAACTCTTTCCCAACTGTCCTTAATATCCTTAAATATCAACACCATTTCTTCCTAGATCCCATTCTGTTCTTGCGGGTAAGACATCTCATTTAATTTCTTTTAATGTTTTTTTTTTAATGTCCAATAATCCAAATATCCAAAAACAAGCGAAATATTCACGCCAAAATTACTTCCGACAAAGTTTAAAGTTCTTGTATTTTATTTTCAGTCCTTTTGTTGAAACTTTCAAAGTCACTTCAATAATATTTTCTGATTCCTGGGAATATCTTGCATCTTCCTGCCTTCTATTCATAGGTGGTACAGTTAAATCCTGTTATTTTAGCCATATTTCAATTTTAGAATATCAATCCAAAATAGTAAAGTATCCATTTTTTTTAAAGTATATCGTTCCAATATTTTAATATGCTTCCGCAAAACAGTATTTATCCTCTTTAAAATTCCAATTTTCTGTGTTTTCTATATTCCAAAAATTGCCTTCTCCCTCTCCTTCCCCTCCCCCCAGCTTTGGAGTTTTTCTTTTAATGCTTGTATTGCCATTTTTAATGTGACAATGAAATCCTTTCTTCCTGGAAAAACTTTTTGGGGTTAGTTTTTAAATAGTTCTTCTCACCCAGTTCCATATATCATCCACTTTCTCCTCTCCTGCACAACACTTCAGTGTTCACAGCTGTCGCGACTCTGTGGCAGCCACTTTGACCAGCTTCTTCTCACCAATGTGACATAGAGGGAAAAGCTCCGGAGTTCCACAGAGGAGTTGCGTTCTCCTCTGGGACCTCACAGAGTACCCCTCCCTTGCTTCACTGCCCCTGCAAGGCAGTTTTCAACTCCTTTGGGAGCCCACAAACAGCTGAAGACCAGTGCAGGAACGGAGCTCTCCGTTCTCTGCTTCTGGGTCCGTAGCAATGTCAACCGGAAATCTGGGATAGGCCTGACTTCATCTTTTCCAGAATCTTTGGACACATATGGTGTGACTTTGGCTTGCAAAAGTGAGTCTACTTGCATGCCTTTTTAGGCCAAGGATCCATCCTTAAATATATAAAGAAAACATTTTAATTTCATTTTATTTCAGTGTAAAATACAGAGAAATAAATTCTAAAATATTAAAAATATATAAACATTTGAAATCCAGGTGGCAACCGAGAGTGGGGTGCAATGTCAGTTGTTGATCATTCTAGGGTTGAAGCAACTATTCATTAGTCATTTGCTACCTATAATATTTACTGTGTGTCTATACCTCTTTAAAAAGTTGATGACTTTTTCATGAGATTTTTAATATTGTATTATTTTTTTTGATATTTTCTTCAATAGGCTGTCAAATAATTTTGATTTTGTGGAGCCTTGGAGCAGGAACCCCTCACTGCTCCTCACAGTGCATTGTTGCTCTAAGTCAGAGGGTTTTTCCAGGCCACCTTGGAGGACTTGAACAAAAAGCCTTTTGAATGCAAGTCAGGATCTCAACATTGAGGGATTGCTTTTCCCCACAGTGGCATTCATGTGCACTCATATGTTGGGGAGGGTGGAGAAAAGCAACTGGAAAGGAATGCACATTGCAAGTCACTGATCCTGTGTGTTTCTTGTGACTAGAGGAAAGATCTCACTGGAAGCCATAGTTCTTCTTCATACCAGAGATTATTTTACTGGGTGTGAACCTTTTAAGTTTAATCCACAACGTGGGAAAATTGTGCCAGGGTGTGTCTACTGACTGGTCACACATGATTTCATTCATTTCCATTTCCTGATACTAATTTTAATACATTCCCAACCCACAAGACAGCCTCTAAGGTTGTGCATTTTTACTTAGAATATCTCTTCCCACATTTAAACAAATGAACTAGCCTTGTTCTAAATATAATTCTCTCTCCAACATGATGCATACACACACACACACACACACACACACACACACACACACACACACGTGCGCGCAATGAGGAAAGTATAATTACACACATTAAAATTTCAATAATCTAAATGCAAGTGGTCAAAGAAATAAGAGGCAGAATTCTGGAGCCAAGGTTATGAAATATTTTGGAAACACTCAGGTTCATAAACAAGAAATATTGGCTGCTGCTGCAAATTCAAATGATTATATTTGTCACTATTTTTTAAAGGTACAGGTTTCCCCTGTCCAGTCATATCCAACTCTAGGAGGTGGTGCTCATCTTCATTTCCTAGCTGTGGGACCCAGCATTTTTCAATTAAATACAGATGCAGATGTAGGGTCCTGATGTAGGGTCTGCCAGGCAGAGGGGTCAGTTAGTCTGACCCCTCTGCCTGGCAGACCCTACACCAGGAGTGTCAAACTCAAGGCTCACAGGCCAGATCTGGCCCATGGGGTGCTTAATTCTGCCCTGTGGGGCAGCCATGAAGGACTGGCCCATGGTACCTCTGCCAGTGAAAATTGAGCTTGGGAGGATGTTTTCGCTGGCAGAGGGCTAGCAAAACAAACTAAAAGCAAAATGTTTCCCCTTTTACATTTGAGCATCCAAGAAGGGACAGTAAAGGAAAAAGGGAAAGAGGCAAGACAAAGAAAAAGAAAGAAAAATGGGAGGAGAGCAAGGAAGGAAAAAGAAGGAAAGAGGGGAAGGAAGAAGAAAGGAGAATGAAGAGGGAAGGAAAAAGGAAGGAAGGAAGGAAGGAAGGAAGGAAGGAAGGAAGGAAGGAAGGGTTGAAAGAAATATCCATTTGGGTTCCAAGTGGGGGAAAAGACACTGGAAACATGGCAGCTGCTTGGAAAAATGGTTTAATGGTGGACAGGACCACATGGTTTGAGGTCCTGGGCAAAAAAGCACATGGGTCAGAGAGGGAGAGAGATTTATAACCTCTGTTGGGCTTTGAACTTGCTTCCTGTTCCTGTGGCAAGAAATGTATCCTGATTGGTTGTCAGATTCCTATGGGTCCATGCAGGGGTAACTTTGTAGGCTGTCTTGAGTCCCAGGCTTGGTTGAATCTTGCTGGATGATGTAATCTTCCCAGGTGCCATGTGGTGAGATGGGTAGAGGGCTAATCCTATCATGTCCTGAGGGCAGAGATGGGATTCAACTGGTTCTGACCAGTTCTAGTGAACTGGTAGTGGAAATTTTGAGTAGTTTGGAGAACCAGCAAATCCCACCTCTGACTGGAGATTTTACGGTATCCTTCCCCTGCCATGTCCACCAAGCCATGCCCACAGAACTGGTAGTAAAAAAATTTGAATCCCACCACTGCCTTTAAAAAGGCAGAAAGCAACCCCAGTCTTTCCTCCACAGAAACAGCCTGCAGGCAAAGCTTAAAGAAACCAAGTTTCATTGTATACATTGTAAAACCAGACTTGGCTAAAGCCATTTCCAAATAAATGGCAGAATAAACCAGGAGCTGAAACTGACAAGATTAGGCTGACAGGATTAAATCAGGGAGACAAACACCTAGGATTTGCCTTTAGGATCTTTACCTTTAGGATCAAGACTGACCTTTAGGGCCAGGCATGACCTTACAGACCAGAATAGAAAGCTTGAAACACAATTAAATAACAGAGGACACACAGACCCAGACATCTCAAAGCCCCCGAAACATATAAAAACTGACCAGACCAATTTGCTGGTTGCCCCCAGAAATACTTGCTGTTGTCACTGCTTTTACTGGGCCAATAAACCCCCTTTCCAATTGCAGCCTGCATCAAACTTATTTTCTTCTGCCTTCTTTCTCTCCCAGTTTGGAATAAGACACGGACTGTATTTAACTTGCATCCAACACTGGGGTACAGATTGTTATCCCTTGGTCCACAAACTGCACTGGGTACTGCTGGGTACCAGATCCAATTCAAGGGGTTGGTTATCACACACAAAGTCCTACATAGCAAAAGACCAGGTTACCTATGGAACCAGCTTTGCCCCAACTTATCAGCCATCTCATTTTATCAGGCAGGGAATTTATGCTACATTACTCAAGGCATTTCAACTGACAGGGTTTAAGAAGAGAGCCTTCTCTGTCACCCCCAGAGGTGAGGAAAGGTCCAATCTTTTGGGCTTCTCTAAAGGAGTCAAAATTTGACTCTGCCTGGGAGACACAAAGGACCATGCCACTGTCCTCTGCCCATTGTTCACGGGGGAGGGGGGGAATCCAGATAAAATCCAAAGCTTGAGGGGTTTTTTTTCCTGAGCAAAGTACACATCACGTTTTACCAGTTTTTCACTTTCATGGCTAAGCCGGGACTAGAACTCACAGTCTTCTGATTTGTAGCTTGTACCTTTATCACTACAACTGACCGTTGGTTGTTGAGATTCTTTTTTAAATTCGGTGTTTTTAATCACACTGTTGTTCAAAGATGTTTGTTGTGTTTTACTGCTTTATTATACCCTATGGCAGGGGTCTTTAAACTTGACAGGTTTCAAAGTTGACTTTTTTTCAGTCTTCAAACTCACCATTCTTCTACTCTGATACTAAGCACAGGAGCCCCCCAGAGTTGTGTGCTAAGCCCCTTCCTTTATTCTTTGTACACACATGACTGCACCCCATTGTATAACACCAATGCAATTATTAAATTTGAGGATGACACGACAGTGGTGGGGCTCATTAATAAGAACAATGAGTCTGCTTATAGAAAGGAAGTACAAGGGGTGACACTGTGGTGTAAAGAAAATAATCTTACACTTAACACCAAAAAAACTAAAGAATTTATAATTGCCTTCAGGAGGAAGAGAGATGTACATTTACCATTGTACATAAATGATGAGGAGGTGGAGAGGGTTGGTAGTTTTAAATTTCTGGGCACTTATATCTCAGAGGACCTCTTATGGACTATGAATGCTAACATGCTTGTAAAGAAGGCACAGAAGAGGCTGTACTTCCTGAGAATGCTCAGGAAGAAAAATCTATCTCAGTATCTACTTCTGTGCTACTACTGCAGCACCATTGAGAGTGTCCTGACATACTGCATTCTTGTATTTTTTTTATTTTTTTTTATTTTTTTTATTTCTTTTTATTTTTGTCAATTGTTTACAAGATAATAGGTATAAGTAAAAACATAGTTATGAATACATGGATACTGTTCTGTATGGGTCATTAGCATTCTTGTAAACACCGCGCCCTGATTGGCCAGGGCGCACGGCAACCGGATTGGCTGAGCGAGCCGCACTGATTGGCCCGCCGCGAATCCCCGCAATTGGTGAAAACCGATCGCGGAAGATTCAAAGCGGTGCCATTGGCCGCGGCCGGCACGGCCAACACAATATAAGCCGCAGCCGATCCGGAAAACCCCGAGTCGATCTCGGGACTAATAAAGTGCTGAAATTTAGTCACTGACTCCCGAGCCATTCTTCGAGCGCCTATATAACAGATACATATAAGAAAAATAAAAAATAAAAGAAACAATAGGACAGGGACGGTAGGCAATTAGGTCCTTTCAGGGGTGGGATGGACCTTGAGTCTTTTAGTTTGTTGTCATGTGTGTGTGCATGTTGAGTCTGGTCTCTGGGTGTTGTGTGAATTTCGTTGTATGTATACTGTGTATATACGTACAATGACAATAAATAATTCAATTCAATTTAAGACTTGTGGACTTCAACTCCCAGAATTCCTCCTCCAGTCATGTTAGCTCAGGAATTCTGGGAGTTGAAGTCCACAAGTCTTAAACTTGCCAAGTTTGAAGACCCTTGCCCTATGGTAAGATGCCTGTCTGGGGAGAAAGAGCAGTGAAATGCTGAAGATAAATACATGAATGCATTATTTTTTTTACTGACCACATCAGTAGAAGAGTGCAACAGTTGCAGAGTATGTTTTTTGGAAGAACCATGTTGGATTTAGTGCCAACACAATAGTTTTTAGTAATATTTGATAGCCTGGAATTAGGTGGCTCATAGGCCATTTCCATCCCTGTCCTTTCAACTGTGTGCCAGCAAACAGCAGCATTGCAAACAAAAGAGATGCCACAAAGGGAAAGTAACTGATGAAGTTCCTACTGGGATTCAAAGTCTTAATCCTCTAAATTTAGCAGAAACATGGGAAGAATAAGATCAGTTCAACAGTGGAATCAATTGTCAAGGGAGAACGTGAGTCCCTCATATTAGATGTGTTCAATAATTCACCTCTTCCCATATTCAGCCCATTTTGAAATGAAATTAAATCCATAAATCGTCAATTCATCATTTTCTCTTTATAGCAAAAGTCCATAAGAGATCCCAGTCTTTAATAAAGGTGGTCTTATCTCTGATCAAACAGGTGCTCACTGTCCATCCTCGAGTGCTACTCTGAAATGGATTGTCTCTGTTGCCAAGCCCTCTCCCATCTTCCTAGCCAACCACTGCCGTACTCTGAATTCTTTGCAAACATGACAGATTTTACATTCTTTGTCCAAGTCATCCTTGGATAATCTAAAAATCAGGGCAAAACAGCCACTCCAGTGTAAGTACACCTGAAGATATTTAAATCCGTCTTATGGACTGTGGAAAAGATGGTGGCAACATCAGGGAAAACAAGAGGATGCCAAGCCATGTTTGTGCCAAGGTTAGCTCCAAGTGGGGAAATAATTTAATCATTATTTTTGTCTTTTAATGCAATAGAGAAATATTGGAGTGGAATGGGAGGACATCTGAAGCAACCTGTCTTGCTAATCCAGTGCATGGAGCTAATTATTCTTCTAACTCAACAAGAAGAATTCCTTGCTTCGCTGTGTGCAAAAAGCCTTCCATTTGTACTATGTCCTATGTCTAGGGCATAAGATGGGCAATGGTATGTAAGGTCTGGGTATTTTTAAAAGCCATGATGCTGCTTCTTTGGTGACAAATCAGAAACCACTCTTGTCATCCAGCTGCAATAAAGAAACGAGAGAAGGTTTATGCCACCTTGGATTTCCCCCCCACTAAGTTCAAACTGTAGTTCAACATCTTTGTAGTTATGTGTGGTGTGGAAAAAGAAAGTTAATCATCATTGATTTACAAATCTTCAGTTCAAGAGGAAGACCATTTACAAGAATAGAATGACTATTATGTTCTGGCTTTGTACAATACATACATTGATCAATAAATTAACCAAATGCCCTGGTTTTGCACAACACACTAAACCCGAGAAGAATTGTTAAAGCTAATCGAATTCCACCTGCTGTTGAAATTCAATCGATTATATTGTGTACAGAACCAGAGTGCTGACTGGTGGGATTCAATTTTTTTTACTACCGGTTCTGTGGCCGTGGCTTGGTGGGCATGGCAGGGGAAGGATACTGTAAAATCTCCAGTCAGAGGTGGGATTTGCCAGTTCTCCGAACTCAAAATTTCTGCTACTGGTTCTCCAGAACTGGTCAGAACTTGCTGAAAACCACCTCTGCTTCATATGTAGGACAGCTGAATATAAATGGATGATACTTGGTTTTCTGTTTTTACTGGGGTTACCAGATTGGGCTGCAAAATTCAGACTAACTATCTCTAGATAAAAGCAGCAAGTTAAAAGCTTCATCTTTCTTTCTGCTTCATCTTGTGGTCGTCCAGACTTTTGCAGTCCATTTTTGACCAGGAGAGTTTGTACAATGTGGAAAGTGACTATAAATTTAATGCCAATGCACATATTAGGCTTCCAAAAGGTCCTAGTTTGTTTTAAACAAAAGCAGGCAACATTTTTATATAGGAAATAGATTAGTGCTGCAGCGGGAATGCAATAAATATTGTTTTTAGTTCAGAATAATGAAATATAAATCAAATTAAAAATAACTACTACTATTACAGTGAAATAAATTATACACTAAATCTACCAGTACATTAAATCCACTAGAAGCCTAGTGCAATCATATTATTAATTCATACTACAGAATTTTACATTTACAATTTTAGCAGCATGCCTTTGGGGAGGAGATCTACAATGGTATTAATATTTAGTATTTATTTGATTTGTCAATCCCTTACAAGATACGGGTATAAGAATAAACATAGTTTTGAATACGTGAGATAGATACTTATAAGAAAAATAAAAAGAAACAATAGGACAGGGACGGTAGGCATGAATGGTGTGCTTATGCCCGCCCTCTACAGGCCTCTTAGGAAGGGGGTGAGGTCAATAGTAGACAGTCCAAGGTTAAAGTTTTTGGGGTTTGGGGAAGAAGCTACAGAGTCAGGTAGAGTATTCCAAACATTGACCACTCTGTTGCTGAAGTCTATTTTCTGCAGTCAAGTTTGGTGCGATTAACCTTGAGTTTGTATCTATTGTGTGCTCTTGTATTGTGTGATGACCCCGTAGTCTCTCAAAATAACCCAAAACCCAAAACATATATTAAAGTCCGGTAAAGTCTTCAACTTAACTTCACTGTTTTATTAGGCACAGTTTAAAGTCACAAAAGTAAATAATGAGGCAAACAGAAAACCAAAACAAACCGCCTTGATGAGAGTTCTGAAACAAGCCGAGATAATTAATTATAAACTCCAGGAAAATAACCGAGAAAAGTCCATGGGAAGAATGCCAGCAAAGATAAGCCTCTTTCAAGGTGAACACTAATTGACTTCAGCAATTCTAACTGTGCAGTTGCAAACTTATATACATAGCTCCCACCTGCAAGCCACGAGGAGGACCACACTTTTCCCCGATCCTCTCCTCCCTGCGTGACCTAGCATAGATAGGGGATGGGCCTGGATCCTCCTCTGACTGCTCAGCTGGCCTCTGCCCTTCCCCAGCCTCCTCCACCACCTCTGGAGCCACACTCCCACTCCCTGTTGGCTGTTCCTCCTCTTCCTCAGTCAGACTCCACCAGGGGCATGACACTATCCCCCCCACAGGGCCCCCCTCCCCTGGGACCAGGCGGACGAGGATGTTGAGGAAACCGAGCGTGAAAGTCCTGGACCAAACAAGGAGCATGAACATCAGTGGCATCGACCCAGGTGAAATCCTCTGGTCCATAACCTTTCCATGCTACCAAATACTGAAATCGGCCTCGCAACTGGCATGAATCTCGGATGCTATCCACTTCATATTCCTCCTCTCCCAGAGGGGCTACTGGAGCCGGCTGTGATGGAGCCGGTCTATGCAGACTGTCGGGTGATGCAGGGACTAACAGGGAACGATGAAAAACAGGATGGATACACATGGTCCGTGGCAGGGAGAGACGATAAGCCACAGGATTGATCACCACCTCGACCGGAAAAAGTCCCAAGTAACAGTGATCGAGCTTTTTCGATGGTCGCGTCGTTGATAAGTATTTAGTAGAAAGCCAAACCCAATCGCCTACCGCTAAAGGCAGAACATCGTGATGATGTCGGTCTGCAAACTGTTTATAGTCTTCCTTGGCTCTCTCTAGTTGATCGCAGACCATGTGGTGCACGGCTTTTAACTCCTGCAAAAACATATCCACTGCCAGAACTGGGGAATCATATGGGGCCAAAGGGAAAAGTCATGGATGAAACCCATAGTTAGCAAAGAAAGGGGACACACGGGTGGATGCATGTTGAGCATTGTTATAGGCGAACTCCGCCACCGGCAGCACCTCCACCCAATTGTCTTGTTGAGTATTGCTGAAACAGCAGAGGTACTGCTCCAAAATAGCATTCACTCTCTCTGTCCCACCATCAGTTTCGGGGTGATGAGCAGATGACAGACATGCCTGAACCTGCAGTTTTGCGAGTAGGGTCTGCCAGAAGCATGCTGTAAATTGTACCACCCCCCCCCCCCCCCCCCGATCTGATACCATGCGGTCTGATAACCCATGCAACAGGAAAACATGGGAAATAAACAATTGAGCCATAATCTTGGCTGATGGAAGACCCGCACATGGAATAAAGTGGGCCATTTTAGTCAACATATCCACCACCACCAAAATGGTTGTGGCACCATTCGATGGTGGTAACTCAATGATGAAATCCAATGAAACTGCCCCCCACGGTCGTTCTGGCGTGGGCAAGGGCTGCAAGAAACCAGGGGGCGCACCAGGAGCATACTTGGCTTGGAGACAGATCCCACAGGACGCCACATATTCCGACACATCATGTTTAAGTCTCGGCCACCAAAGTGTCCTAGAGATGAGGTGCATTGTTTTGAACACCCCAAAGTGTCCTGCCGCCGGACTATCATGACATTGATGTAGGATAAGGCCACGAAGAGGACCTCCAGGCACATAAATGCGATCACAGAACCTCAACAGGTCCCCAATATACGCCCAAGGAGTCTCTTGTCTCCCATTCTCATCCAATTCTCAACATCAAGCTGTCACAAATGGGTCCTGCCACTGCACCTCCTGAATCCTTACTCGAAGGTCCACAGGTTCCTCGGTGGCCACAAACCGCTCCAACGGAATCACCGTCCGGGGCAAGATTTTATCCTCCCTTTGGGTATACTCGGGCTTCCGCGATAGGGCGTCGGCACATTGATTCCCTCCACTCGGAACATAGGTCACCCGGAAATCAAATCAAGCAAAGAATAAGGACCATCTCACCTGATGCTGGTTCAATGTCCGAGCTGTACATAGGTGTTCCAAATTGCGATAATCTGTCCGAACCTCGATTTGGTGATGAGCCCCCCCCCCCAGGTGGTGCCGCCATGTCTCAAAAGCGACCTTAACTGCTAATAGCTCCTTGTCCCAAATCGTATAGTTGCACTCTGGAGCCGACAACTTCCAGGAATAATAAGCGCACAGGAACAAGGTGTCTGCAGGAGCATAGGCCTGGAGGAGCACTGCACCAGCAGCCACATCGGAAGCATCTGTTTCCACCACAAATGGCTGGCCTGGATCAGGGTGTTTGAGGATAGGCTCAGAAGCAAAGGCGACTTTCAACACCTTGAAAGCTGCCTGCTCCTCAGCACCCCAATAGAACTTCTCCTTCTTGAGCAGATTAGAAAGGGGAATAGTCAAGGCAGCAAAGTAGGGAATAAATGTGTGGTAGTAGTTCGCAAACCCCAACAGTCGTTGCACATCCTTAACCCGTTGTGGAGGTTCCCACTCCTGCAATGATTGAATTTTTTCCAGGTCCATTTCCACCCCAGCAGGTGAAATACGATGTCCCAAGAAGTACAAACTGACACTTCTCACGTTTAGCAAACAGGTGGTTATCACGCAAATGTTGCAACACTAGCCGCACATGCTGCCAATGTTCCTGCAGGAAGTCTAAGTAAATCAAAATGTCATCAAAATAAATGACCACGAATTGATCCAACAAATCACGGAAAACATCATGCATAATATGCATGAACACAGCTGGGGCATTGGTTAATCCAAAAGGCATCACGGTATACTAAAAATTCCCGTACCTCATCCGGAAAGCTGTTTTCCACTCGTCCCCTGCACGAATGCGAACCAGATTGTAGGCCCCACGCAAATCCAACTTCGTAAAGATCTTAGGTTGACGAAGCCGCTCAATCAGTTCAGGGATGAGGGGAAGCGGGTACCAATTCCTCACTGTGATTGCATTCAACTTGCGGTAATCACAACACAAATGTAGCTCCCCTGATTTCTTTTTCCCCAAAAGCACCGGTGCAGCCAATGGGGAGGTAGAAGGCCAGATAAACCCTTTCCGGAGGTTCTTCTCAATAAAATCCCGCAATGCGGCCAACTCCGGTTCCGACAGGGAATATATCCGACCCACCGGCAATTTTGCATCAGGCAACAAGTTGATTGGACAGTCATATGCCCAATGCAGAGGCAATTGATCTGCCTCCTTCTCCCCAAACACATCAGCAAAGTCCACCAACTCCGCAGGTAGATCCAGGTCCACGGGTGTAGCCACACTCCCTGCACAGGAGCGCAAGCAATGGTTAGCACACTTCCTATCAAGGAACTGCACAGCTCCAGACGACCAGACAATCTGTAGATCATGGGCCAGTAGCCACTCCAAACCCAGCACCACCGGAAAATGAGGCACTGCAGCACTGTAAAACACGGTTTCCTCCACATGCTGCCCAATACGCATGCAAAGGGGTTTGGTTGCAGCAACCACAGGTCCCGAACGAAGGGGCCGACCATCAATCGTCTCCACCATTACTGGTGGGGATACCTGTTGCTGAGGAATGAACTACTGCTTGACAAAATGAGCATCCATTAAATTGGCTGTGGCCCCTGAGTCGACCAAAGCTGGGATCTCCACCACTCCCACACAAGGGACGAACACACTTGCTGGCAGCACAAGATGCTTCATCAATAGCGACTGTGGTGGAGATGTTGAAGATGTCAATGGTGGCGAGGGTGGCAAGGTTGGTGAAGATGGTGGGCCTATGGACTTTACACCCCAACCTGCAGTCCCCTGTAGGCCAAGCAATGCTCGTTTCCTGCCACTGCAGGTGACGCTGCTGTGGATGTCTTAACAGAACACTTGGCCGCAAAATGGCCCTGATTGTTACAATAGAGGCATAAACCATCAGGACGATGTCTATTCTTTTCTACTTGAGTCAGGCAAGGGCGCCCAGCCCCAAACTGTATACCCATCCTCCAAAGGCATTTCCACCAAGGGCGCCATCTTGCTGGAAACAGATACGGTCTCTGTCCATCGTCGCACCTGTCACTGCTGAAGTCTAGCATCGATACGAAGACACAAATGCATGAGCTCCTGAAGGGTGTGAGGGCATTCAGTGTGCGCCAACTCATCCAGGAGCTCCGACGACAAACCCTCCTGGAACTGGTCTAATAGTGCTGCCTCATTCCATTATACACCCAAAAACTAGCAGTGAGTGAGCCACGCCCCTGCTTCAACTCTCTCAAATGTCTGTTTGCTCTTTGGCTTCGAATAGGGTCCTCAAACATGGCCTGAAACTGACGGCAAAACTTGGCATAATTGTCCAACACCTGGTTGGGCTGGGTCAGCAGAGGCATCGCCCAACGTGCTGCAGAGCCTGACAACAAACTAATCAAAAACCCCACCTTATCCCAGTCAGTGGGAAAGTCCTCAGGCCGAAGGCTCATGTAAAGCTGGCACTGCCCAAAAAATGCTGGAAATTGGGCCAGCAAACCATCAAATTTATCTGGCACTGCCACTGGGCATTTTCGGTGTGGCCGGGCAGCTTGCATTTGTGCCACCTGTGCAGTCAAAAGAGCCACTTGCTGGGTTAACTTCATTGTTTTATTAGGCACAGTTTAAAGTCCCAAAAGTAAATGAGGCAAACAGAAAACCAAAACAAACTGCATTGATGAGAGTTCTGAAGCAAGCTGAGATAACTAATTATAAACTCCAGGAAAATAACCGAGAAAAGTCCATGGGAAGAACGCCAGCAAAGATAAGCCTCTTTCAAGGTGAGCACTAATTGACTTCAGCAATTCTAACTGCGCAGTTGCAAACTTATATACATAGCTCCCACTTGCAAGCCACGAGGATCATGGTAATCTCCTCTTGAGTAGACCACACTTTTCCCTGATCCTCTCCTCCCTGTGTGACCTAGCATAGATAGGGGATGGGCCTGGATCCTCATCTGACTGCTCAGCTGGCCTCTGCCCTTCCCCAGCCTCCTCCACCACCTCTGGAGCCACACTCCCACTCCCTATTGGCTGTTCCTCCTCTTCCTCAGAGTTAGACTGTACCAGGGGCATGACATATTGTTATGATTGAAGCTGAAGTATTCATTTGCGGGTAGGACATTGCAATTTTATATACTATATTTAGATCGGACCAGAGGCGGCGTAGTTCTAGGTTTTCTAGGTCTAGAGATTCAAATCTGGTGGCATAAGGTATTCTGCAATGAGTAGAGGAGCGGAGAACTCTTGTGAAATATTTTTGGACTTTTTCAATTGTGTTAATATCAGATACATGATATGGGTTCCAGACTGATAAGCTGTATTCAAGTATAGGTCTAGCAAATGTTTTGTATGCTCTAGTGTGATATTACCAGAGAAAAAGCTATGTAAGATTAGATTAACAACTCTTAATGCCTTTTTGGCTATGTAGTTACAGTGGGCTCTAGCACTTAGATCATTAGAGATGAGTACTCCAAGATCCTTGACAGAGTTTGGATCATCAATAAGATCTTGACTATTCAGCCTGTATTTTATTTTCTGATTTTTTTTTTTGCCAATATGTAAGACAGAACATTTATTTGTTGAGATTTGAAGCTGCCATTTGATTGATCATTCTGATACATAGTCGAGGTCTTTTTGAAGGGTAGCAGTACTGTCTGTGGTGTTGAATAGCTTTACATCATCAGCAAAGAGAACGCAGTTGCTCTTAATATGATCATAGAGGTCATTTATGTAGAGTATGAAGAGAGTTGGTCCTAGAACACTGCCTTGGGGGACACCACTGTTGACAGGTACAGAATTTGATAGGATGCTCCCAATTTTGAACATTTGTTGTCTATTTGACAGGAATGCTTCTATCCAGTTATGCAGGTGTCCAGAGGTACCATAAGATTTTAGTTTTAGGAGTAGCTTTGCCCTGATTGAGTTGTGTAGTTCATATGTTTTTGCAGTGTAAGAGTTGCAGATTGCAGGATAGTTTTTTTCTGAAACCAAATTGTTGGTTTCAGAGTAGGTTGTTTGTCTCTAAGTGGAGGATAATGGATTGGTTAATAATTGATTCCATGACTTTACAGATGACGCAGCATAAAGTATTGGTCTGTAATTTTCAACTAGGCTGGGGTCTCCCTTTTTGAAGATGGGGATGACCTTGGCTTGTGACCATAGTTTTGGCAAGGAACTGGTCCTGAAAGATTTTTTGAAGATTATGCTTAGAGGTTCAGCTATGGCAGTGGATAGCTTTTTAAAGAAGTAGGCACATATTCAGTCCAGCCCAATAGATAGAGATGGTTTTAGATTGTGTAGTGCTTTTTCAACATTGTCTACTGTAAAATCGATATGTATTAGATCATTGTAGTTGTCTGTGGTTCAACTAGGAAATACTGGGCATGATCCATTGCTGTTTACAAATACTGAGCCAAAGAATGTTTTAAAGAGGTTGGCTTTAATAGTGTTGTCGTTGCAGTCTTTGCCATTAGGTCCTTTCAGGGGTGGAATGGACCTTGAGTCTTTTAGTTTGTTGTTTACAAAATTGTAGAAAGCGCAGGTGGAATTGGTGCATAGAAGGTTTTCCTCTTGTTTAATGTGATAATTGGTGCATTCAGTCTTTATCTGGTGGCATAGATTTTTGTATCGGGTTTTGAAGTTGGCAACGTGGCCAGATTTGTTTTTCCATCAAAGTGATCTCTTTTTGGATTGAAGCTTCCTTATTGTTATGGGTAATCTGGTTTTTCTGGTTTTTGGAGTTGTTATTGGTACATATAGTTTGATGACTCTTTTGTCTTCAAGTAAAAATATGTTGTAATGGTCTTCAACAGTATTGCATCCAGTGAATAGAAATTGCCAATCAAGGGATGAGAGATTGTTGTCTATAAGATCATAGTTGCCTTTTTTGAAGTTATAATTGGGGATCACATTGTTGTGTTGATTTTTGTGTGGATGTATGTTGAGACAAAAGTCAATCATGCTGTGGTCACTGTTGGAAAAGGGTTCTTTAATTTGTATTCTGTAAATTGAATTCAAACTATTGCAGAAGATGAGATCGAGGCAGATGTTAAGTCTAGTATTATTGGTTACTAGTTGCCCAGGTTTGTGACAGCATTGTAGAAGGTTGCATGTATGGGTTCAGTTTTACATTCGTTCAGGGTCCAGTTAATGTGAGGTAGATTGAAGTCACCAAGAAAGTTAAAAGTGCGTGGGCAGGATGTTGCCCATGTTAGTAGTGAATTTAGCTTGTTTACATGTTCGATGTCATAATCAGGGGCTCTGTAACATAGTAAGAATCGAAATGTGATATTTAAGGACAGTTCACA
>NW_020718705.1:0-17967 GCF_900518725.1 Notechis scutatus
AAAGAAAGAAAGAAAGAAAGAAAGAAAGAAAGAAAGAAAGAAAGAAAAGAAAGACAAAGAAAGAGGAAGAAATAAATAAGAAATAGAAAGGAAGGGAGAGAGACTGTGTGGTTTGTGTGAGTGAGAGAGAGAGACAAGAAAAGAAAGCAAGAAAGAAAGAGAAATAAGAAGAAAGAAAAGAAAAAGAAATAGGAAGTGTGAGAGAAAACTGCTATTATTTTTAATTGTTCCATTATTTATCATATATTAACATTTTACACTGTCCCTACTCCTAGAGTGATTTTACTGCCTTTCTTTTGCCCAGGGCTACCACATATTTTTCAAGGTTTACATACATTCACTGTCCATAGTCCAGACTCCAGAGCATAAATACACTTGTGTTTAACAGAGTTGAAAGGGACTTTGGAGATCTTCTAATCCAACCCTCGGCTCAGGCAGGAAAACAGAGGATGCCAAATTCTGAGGTCCTGGGAAAGGTGTCAGAATAACAGAATAACACTTAGAAGGGACTTTGGGGGAAACCTCAAGAGAAATGGCTGTCCAGTCTTTTCTTAAAAACCTCCAGTGTTGGAGCACCCAGAACTTCTAATGGCAAGCAGTTCCACTGGTTAATTGTTCTGTCAGGAAGTTTCTCCTTAGTCTTAGTTTGCTTCTCTCTTTGTTCAGTTTCCATCCATTGCTTCGTTTGCCTTCTGGTGCTTTGGAAAATACATTGCCCCCCCTTTCTGGCAGCCCCTTAAAAGCCTGTTGCCTATCACACTCTTGAGCAAAGCATGTGAACCATTTTCTCCTTTCAGTGGTCCATGAAAGTACATCTATAGTATGTAGATAATAAAGTCAAAAAAGGTGAACATTTTTACAGAACTATAAATAAGTTGAGGCTGGGTGTGACAAAGAATGGCTGGGAGGGGAGGGGCTAGGCAAGGTACCCCTTGACGTGTGTGACATTGAGTTGGCCACGCCCACCCAGTCACATAACCACAGGGGTGGGATTCTACCAGTTCACACCTATTCGCTAGAACGGGTTGTTAACATTCTAAGCAGTTCGGAGAAGAGGTTGTTATAAGAAATTACTGGCCTAATCCTGTAAGGAAGGCAGGAAGGAAACATTCAAGTGTTGCTTACAGAAACTGCCTCTCCGTTAACCCTTTTTACATTCTTGGCACGACTAGACTTCCCATCTCAGGAACATCTCTGGAGTTTTTCCCCTCCTTGGCTGGTACTTTGCTTGTGTGGCGTGACCATTCAAAGTTACAATGGCACTGAAAAAAGTGACTTATATGACCATTTTTCACACTTACGACTGTTGCAGCATCCCCACAGTCATGAGAGGCCAGGCGAGGAGATGCGTGCCTCGATGTGAGTGATATTGAGTTGGCCACGCCCAGCCAATAAGATGACCACCAAGCCATGTCCACCCAGTCACAACCAAGCCATGCCACCAAGACATGCCCACAGAACCAGTTGTTAAAAAAATTGAATCCCACCCCTGCATCACCAAGCCATGCCCATCCAATCGTGACCACCAAGCTACACCCATCCAGCAAGCCACATCTACAAATTAAGCCATGCCCACAGAACCAGTTAAGAAATTTGAATCTCACACCTGGGCTATCGTCTTGGATGTTAGCTATTCCTGCCAGCTCAGTATCAGCTGCAAATTTGGTAAGTTTTGGCAGGAAAAATTAAAGTTGCTTCTTTCAATCACACAGATAAAATTGTATGCATATTGATTTATAATTACACTTAAACTTAATTTTTTAATCTAGTTTACTGGATTAAATCTAGATAATCTAATCATGTCTAATGATAAACCAACATTCAGTTTTGTTTTCCATTAACTACTGCGTCTTGCAATTTTATTGTAGTTTTAACATTAGAATATTAAAAAAACAGCTTTCTACAAAACTTTTGAGCCTTTTATTGAAGAATTAATATATTCACTGGAATTAAAAATTTATAAATTCTTAACCACTGATACAGATAATTAATCTGTCTTCCTTCTTAAATTTTCATTCCCAGTTATACAGCACTATAGTTAAATAGCTTTTTAAGATATGAAAAATGTGAAAACAAAATCCATACCTTCTCCATTTTGGCATTTTAGTTCCAGTGAATTATATTTTTAAGACTGCTTTTAAAATTAATATATAATGAGATTGGTAATATGTTCAGATCTGATTAGTGGGATGCTAAATGCCTACTTGTGAATTAGTAAATAGAGATGCATCTGTATATTAGTAAATCTCCATCAAATTGAGATGCATCTAGTTTATTAAAAAATTAATAGACAATTAGATCTAAAATTCTAATATTCTAATCTGGATGAAGCAATTAAAACTATACAATATTTGAAGATGATATGACTAAGAATATTAGATACTTTTAGGCTACGATTCTGGAGAAAGTTATTCTTTTTTGTACGAAATGAGGTGCTTGGCTAAATACTCTATAATTAGGGTTATTATGAGTAATGTCCCATATAGAGAAAATAGAGTAGACTTACTCGTAAACACAATACCATTTTGTGGAACACATATGAAAAGTGCCTTTTTGGTTTTGGTTATTAAGATGTGTCTTAGCCATCAGAATTTTTTCAGTTAAAGTATCTTGACCATGAATTAAAATATACATGAATTTTAAACTGCACACAAAACAAGATTTTACTATAGCTACACAGAACAATAACCAAACTTTCCATAATTCATGTATCTCAGTATATAAATAAAAGAAGTGCAATACAAAACAAACATAGCTGGAAAAAGACTGTTTAGTGTGTATTTCATAAGTATTATTTAGTCATTTATTATAGGATTTCTTCAAAACTGCAAAACATCAAGCAATTTTTCTTCATATGGAACTTATGACTATTGCTTTATAAAAAGAAAAATAATATTGTAAAAACATATTTACTATCCCTTATCTTTTATACATCTTAAAACGTAATGAGATTCAGGAACTTGTGGATAATGGCAGAGTTATAAATGAAGCTTATTAGTTAAGAAAATATTCAGTCTGTTCTGATATTTATTTGTGGATGTAGTAAGTGCTGAAATTTACTTTCATGAAAACATGTTGATGCAATCAGCAACAGGATTCTTTATTTTGATTTAATGCTTATTATCTGAGAACTTCCATCCAAAAGACTTCAGCTTCATTGAATACATTCAAACTATTAAGGGAATATTGGTGTTTCATGAAACATAATTTAAAGATTATATACACTGTTCATACCCTACATAAATATTTCCAAATGACATAATTATAATAGAAATAAATAATATAAAAAACCATCTGCTTTAACACAAAATAAAATATTTTGTTGGTAAAAAAACAAAAGCTTTCTTCTACATCAGGGGTCCCCAACCGCCGGTCCGCGGACCGGTACCGGGCCGCGGAACAAGCCTTACCGGGCCGCTGGTTGCTGGGCGCCGCCATCTTTTTTTGGTAAAAAAAGCAATTTTTCGTCAAAAAAGATGGCGGCGCCAGCTCTTCGGGTGAGCTTTTCCGGGTAGAAAGCCATTTCTACCTGAAAAAGCTCACCAGAAGCACTGGCGCCGCCATTTTTTTTGACGAAAAATCACTTCCGGTGATGTCACCGGAAGTGATTTTTCGTCAAAAAAAGATGGCGGCGCCCAGCTGACGCCGGAACCGGGCCGCGGCGCCCAGCTGACGCCAGAACCGGGCCGCGGCGTCGAAAAGGTTGGGGATCCCTGTTCTACATCACCAATACTATTTGACAAATGTTAGCAGAATCGAATTCTGCAGGATAATAGGTAAAACATGCAGTGTGTGTAATTTATTGCTACAACTGAATTATATTAATGAATTTGTTTAAAAATTGAAAAATAAACAGTCCCTGATTTATTTAGAAGTTGTATTTAGAAGCAGGATGTATGGCAATTACTCCATATTCTTCAAGATAGCTAGTCTGAAGACAGTAACCCAGTAGGCAGTTGGTTCAAATTAAATATTGTCTTATGGCAAAATGTAGGCCTGGCTCTGGAGATTCTGCATTTGAGAGATGGAAGGAGGTCCCACCACTTTTCCTATGTGCTCTCTCTTGCACTTCTTGTCTTGCTCTCATCATTGCCTTTCTCCAAGGCAAGCAAACTTGAAAGATCTGTACACTGTGTGCCTTAAGCAGAATGAAACAGTACTGGGAAAAAGAAGGCAGAAGATGAGGATTTCTATTCAGTATGCCCAGTGGTGGGATTCAATTTTTTTTACTACCGGTTCTCTGGGTGTGGCTTGGTGGGCGTGGCAGGGGAAGGAAAATCTCCAGTCAGAGGTGATATTTTCTGGTTCTCAGAACTACTCAAAATTTCCGCTACCGGTTCTCCAGAACTGATCAGAACCTGCTGAGTACCACCTCTGAGTATGCCCCACATCTACTCTTTGAAACCACTGTCCTCAGTCAGGTAAAATGACTAACATTCTATGGGTGGTTTAGAAGATCTGCTGTTAAATCCTCAGCTTTTATTTCATTGTTATAAAATGGATGTACATATCAAAAGAGCAGAGGACATGTAAGTTGGTTGCAAAGTGAAAGATCATAGCTTTCATTTAATTTTTTCCTCAGCATTTCTGTGTATTTGCTTTAAAGTCCATTTAAAGTGTGCTGCAGCTGCTGAAAAAGCCAAAGCAGTTCTAGGCTGCATTAACAGAGGCAGTGGTGGGATTCAGCCGGTTCAGGCAAACCGGTGGTTAAAATTCTGGCTGGCCCCTGCCCCGCCCTACCCACCCCGCCCAGTCACTCCACATCCTATCTGCTCGCCCACATAGCTGCTGCTGTTCTCCATCTGGCTCCCTAGCTTGCCTCGACCACACGGTCTCTGAGGAAGAAAGAAAAAGAGAGAGAAATTTGAGAGAAAGAGAGAGGGAGAAAGAAAGACACACACAAAATACCTGTTTAAAAGAAAATAGAAACATGGCTCTTTGAGTGTTTAAGGTTGCAGATCCCTGGGTTAGGCAAACATCATAGTCATTAAGTGAACCTTGTGGTCATTAAGTGAACACTGTGGTTGTTAAACAAGTCCATTTTCCCCAATGGGCATTTTTAACTGGAAACCAGAAGGAATTGTTGGAAACTGGCAAAAAACAGAAAACCTCAGTCACATAACTGTGTGATGTTGTAACTGGTCATGTGTGTGTGTGTGTGTGTGTGTGTGTGTGTGTGTGTGTGTGTGTGTGGCTGTCAAAACTCCCAAAACAAACGTGGCTTGTCTACAGACACTAACAGGGTTGCTGCCTTTAGGCCGTCATCCGTGATCTGGTTAGCCCGAAGATAGTTGTCTACTTGGGAGACGTATGAACTCCACTGTTCCGGGTAAGTAATGTTGAACTCATTGAGGCTTCCCACTATAGCCATTTTGAGAAGGGCCTTGTAGTGCCTGTCCTACTGCGGGTGGAGCTGGGTTGTACTTAGGAGTCCTGGGGACGGATCCCTCAGGTGCGTTTGTGCCTCCAGTGTGTCTTACTGGCAGGCAGGGTGGGGAGCATGGTCCCACCAGGATTTTTTACCTGGTCTGACAACCAGTAATTTCAGCATGTCTTCAGTGTGTCTTACTGGTGGTGTGTGTGTGTGAGGACTAATCCTGCCAGGGCTTCGTCACCCAGCCTATCACCCAGTGACTTCAGTCTCTTGGTTAGCAGCAGCTCTCTCCCCTGCAGCATCCCATCTTTGTCGCCACTATTGTGTAGTGGGCTTTAGTAGGCAAGAACCAGACCAGCATAGCTGCAACAGCATTTATTGACTCAAAACTGGAACTGAGGAACTGCAGGCAGAAGCCTGTGATTTATACTCCAGGCCCACAGGGCCTTAACCAGTCATAGAACTAGAACAAGCCTGCCCAAATATAAATGTTCTAAATTTTCCTCCAAAACAGTTGCAGCTAACAGTTAGGGTCATCTAAAGGTTAGTTTCACTTTAACAGTTAACACAACTATATACATTCAATACATAACAAAGACATTTACACAAAACTCTAGGTGATAACATAGCAAATCATGCAACCCCCCTCTCCTTTCCTGTATACTTGGCTGGACATTTTTATAGAGGTTGCTTAGTGTATGCTGAATTAGAGTGAGCTTCAATGACTTTTCATTCATTTATCAATCACTGATATTGTTTTCTGAGAAAACATTTTGAAATAATAAAGAAAAATCTTTGAGCCGTATTTTGTAAAGGGTATTATATTATACAATCTAACAACTCAGTAAATCTTGTTTTGGAAATGACTTTACTGATTTTGTCTAGGTAAATTAATATAAGAGCTACAGCATGGATTTAGGAAAGTGCTGAATGCATTCATAATCCATTTCAGAAAATTTAAATTCAGAGTAAAAGTAAACTTCCTTATGTTTACATGTGCAAATCATGACAGGAGACCAGTCTCCATTGCATCTTATTACCAGGGATGGGAATCTACCTGGTCGGACTGGTTCTATAGAACCGGTTATGATTCTGCCCAGTTCGGAGAACTGGCAAATCATGCCACTGGCTGGCCCTGCCACACCCACTCACTCCTTACCTGGCATGCGCGCCATCCAACTTGCCTGGGTTGGGTAAGTTGCTATTTTTCCATTTTTTCCCCTGTTCTGCTGTGCCGGGAGATTTAGATTAGCTAGAAAGCAGGAAATTGTTGGATTTCTTGCTTTCCAGCTAATCTAAAAGCAGAACTGAACCCTCCTTAGGACTGAAGTTTCTATTTTTCAGAGCAGACTCAGGTAGTAGATTGCAGAATGGTAGATCTCTGAGTAAATCTGTGATTCTGTGAGCAACTCAATCTGCCTGTCTGCTTTGCCTGATTTTGGGTAAAAGTTACTCTTTTTTAAAGAAAAAAATTAATATTTACATAAATATTTACAATATTTATATACAAGCCACGCCTACCCAGTCAAATGACCACCAAGCCACATCCACAAATTAGGCCATGCCCACAGAACCAGTTGTTAAGAAATTTGAATCCCACCCCTGCTTATTACAATTTAAAATTACACTACTGTAGTATCAGTCTTATGCAAACCATACTCCTCAGAGTCTGTGTTTCCCCATGCTGGATCTCAGCATTAATACACCTTCTACAGAATCTCCAGGACAATCAATCATTCTTTGCCAAAGAAGGCGCTCTTCTCCTTGAGAATCCATCCAGTCAACTTCTTTGCCATTGCTTATACCTGGAATATTGCAAAGCACGTTGGTCAGCTGATATTTGTTTTTTACATCAGAGGTTCATAACACATGATACTCCAGATTCACCAGAAATACAGCAACTCTTATCAAACTGTCATCTTCATTTCTACCATTGGTACAGTGTAAAATTTACAGTTTCATTTAAAATGAGCAATGAGCAATTTAGACTGGAACAAAAGCAACACAATTTAAAGATTTAATATCTTAATATTATGTTACAAACTGGAAGTTGTTGCCCTTAAAAAATAATTCCCAGACAATTCTTACAAGAATAGTGGAATGGAGAATGAAATTCCTTGAAAAATAAATCGAAAAGCCTATTTGACTCTGCCATCTTATTTTTGTATTAATTATAGGACAAGAACTCAGCAATCCTTTTTATTAGGAATTCTAATCAGATTTATTTGCTTCTTGTATTATTTTACTATTTATTTATTCTTTTTAGCTTTGCCTTTGAGGCAAGTATCAGAATGGGTTATCATAAATATTTTTAATTCAAAGACAGACAACTTTTTCTGGGTCAGCAAATGAGTGGGGATTTATTGATATATTTATCATTAGATTTCTATCCTGTCTTTCATTCACAATCTCAAGGTAACATATATTATAGCTTTCACTTATTTTCCTCCACAGCAGAGTTGGGCTGAGAATAAGTGAGTGGTCCAAATTCAACCTCCATGACCAAGCAGGGTCTAAAATCTGAGTCTTCTCCCTCCTAATCCAGCACCTTAAGCATGGAGGAGTGCATTTAAATTCCCAAAAACCCTGTATTTCCATTTCCCACATTTTTTCAATATATTTTCAAGAAGATGTGGAAAGATGAGCCAAAGGCTGCAAGAAAAAGAGCTAAACAAGTACTGATATCCATTTCTAAATATATTCTAAATATTTCAATTTTACTTCCTTTCAATTCCATTCTATCAAAGGGTAGATCTATCCACACCTACCACTTCCAATACTCAAACGAACACCACCCAGGAAAATGTTGCTGGTGAGAGGCTCCTTGTCCCAAACAGTGAGTTCTACACAGACATTGTATATATCTCTAGGGTTCAAGCCACTAAAACTGAATATATGATTCCAGTGGGGATTCACACTCTTTTTTATTACATGGGTTTTATGCTTTGAAGATTTGTTGTCAGGAAGCAAGTATCTAAGAGAGAAAAGGAAGGGAAAAAAATAAGAATATGGAGGTTTGTTATGAATGTCATAATTATAATTGAGAAGATACTAATTAAAGTATGAATCCAACCCATTTTTAAAATGTGGCCACTGGCACATCACTCAACAGCTATGTGTAATCTACAGTCCTTTCCTCAAAGGAATAAACCACAAAAAAGATTTATAATAAGAGTTGGCCACTGCAAGATTCATTGAGCCCTTTTTATTTGAAAATTTTTAACTTTCTTAAAACAAAACTCTGACATGGAACAATATTGTGATTTATAAATAATACATAGATAAGATAAGAAGAACTTTGTTGTCATTGTACAAGTACAACAAAACTGTGGATGCACCCCAGCAACTGTTCGCTATACAATAAAGCCAGAGCACTTAAAGATAAAGATAAGAAAAGTAGAGTACCCGCGTCTCCATTTGCAATTAGAGAGTATAATATCGACGAATATACACAAAATATACATCCAAAACTGACTATGAAGCTTTGCCGAGTGTAATACACAAGAGATGAATTGTGCTGTAATACCGTGTTTCTCCAACAATACAGCCCCCCCAATAGGAAGACCGAGCATGTTTTCTAGGCATAAAATGAAATTAAGCCCCTCCCCCCAAATTTAGGCCTAGTTTAAAACATGCGAAATTGTGTGGGGAAGGCGGGGGGAACTTGCCATTAGGAGTGCTCCGCGGGCAGCTACGCCTCACCATCAGCTCCCCCACCCGAGAGCGTCTGAAACGCTTCCATGGTTCCCGCCACTGCTGCCGCTGTTATTGGAGACGGCGCTGGCGAGAGAGGGACAGCTGCAGCTCGGCCTGGGTGCTTGGGATGCAGGAACGGGTTGCGCACCAGGACTTTTGCAAACTTGCAGAGCTCAAGGCTGGAGCACCAAGGGTAGCAGCAGCAGAGACGCTCGCTCGGCTCTTCTCACGCCCACCCAGCCGCTCGGGATTAAACCAAAATGCAGCGTGCGGTGCTACCAGGTACCTCAAAATCTTTTTTTCCTGTTGTTACAGGGACGGGGGAAAAGCGGGAGCGACTCAGACGCTGTTGTTGAAGACAGCGCTGGTGTGCGGGGGGGGGGGGGAGAAATTAATTCATCCCCGAAAAGACGTCCTAGCTGTTTTTTCGGGCCTCAAAAAAAAATAAGGCCCAGCCTTATTTTGTGAGAAATATTTGTTATTATACATCTGAATGGGGTATTGCGATTTCACATCTTTTCACATCTTAATACGGTAGTGACTTTGTATTTATTTGCGGTTTGGATGGCCCAGGGAAAGAAACTATTTGTTAGTCTAGTGGTGTGGGATTTTATTGACCTAAAGCGCCGTCCAGATGACAGCAGGTCAAAAAGATAATTGCCAGGGTGTGAGGGGTCTTCTATGATGGCCTTGATTCTGCTTTTGCAGCGGGACCTGGCTAAGTCTTCCAGGGAGAGCAGAGGGCATCCAATGATCTTTTGAGCTGTGTTTATCACCCTCTGTACAGTTTTCCTGTCCTCAGCTGAGGAGCCTGCATACCACACACCCAGACAGAGTGCTCTCCACAGAGGCTTTATAGAAAGCCAGCAACAGCTTCTTATCCAGATTATTTTTTCCTGAGAACCCGCAGGAAGGGCAGCCACTGCTGAGCCTTCTTCACTATGGCCTTAGTATTAGGGGACCAGGAGATATCAGCTGAAAGATGGATGCCAAGGAATCTGATCGTAGGGACAGTTTCCACTCATTCTCTGTTGATGATGAGTGGGACGTGGTCCTGTCCATGTTTCCTGAAGTCCATAATCAGTTCTTTGGTTTTATGGACATTCAGTGACAGATTGTTCTGTGAACACCAGACAGACAGGTTCTCTACTTCTGCCCTATATGCCGTTTCATCCTCTCTGGAGATGAGACCAATCACAGTTGTGTCATCCACAAACTTTATGATGGTGTTTGTTGCGTGGCTTGGTGAGTAGTCAAAGGTGTACAAGGCATATAGCAGGGGGCTCAAGACACAACCCTGGGGAGAACCAGTACTGAGTGTAATAGTGGAAAGGTGGGGGCCAAGTCTAACAGACTGGTCTTTTTGTCAAAAAGTTCTTAATCCAGGAGCACGTGGGGGTGGGGACCTGCAGATTATACAGTTTGGTTACTAGTATATCTGGGATTCCTATTGGGGGGGCTGTATTGTTGGAAAAACACGGTATTACAGCACAATCCATCTCTTGTGCATTACACTCGGCAAAGCTTCATAGTCAGTTTTGGATGTATATTTTGTGTATATTCGTCGATATTATACTCTCTAATTGCAAATGGAGACGCGGGTACTCTACTTTTCTTATCTTTATCTTTAAGTGCTCTGGCTTTATTGTATAGCGAACAGTTGCTGGGGTGCATCCACAGTTTTGTTGTACTTGTACAATGACAACAAAGTTCTTCTTATCTTATCTATGTATTATTTATAAATCACAATATTGTTCCATGTCAGAGTTTTGTTTTAAGAAAGTTAAAAATTTTCAAATAAAAAGGGCTCAATGAATCTCCAAAAGAACTCTCAGAACTGACTGATGCCTTGCCTTATGTGTCCAAAAAGCTGACAGACACAGAGTGAAAATGGGCGGTCTGGGAGAAAGAAGCATTTGCAGTACGATTGGCTTTGTTGACTTGGAGATATTTCCTAGAAGGGGTGAAGGAGCTGTTTGAGGTGTGGACTGATCACAAGAACCTCAAGGCTCTAAAGACACCTCGGAAGCTATCACCTAAATAAGTCTGCTGGGCTCAATATTTCAAGCAGTTCAACTTCAGCATGAAATATATCCCCGGAGGGAAAAACATATTGGCGGATGCCCTGTCAAGGAAACCCCAATTTGACAGTCGCCGAGAGGAAGTAGTGCAGACTATGATATCAGAAGCTCAATCGGCAAGCCAAGTAACCACTTGAGGCTAAGCCAACTGCAACCCCAGATGCCTGGAAGGCAAACTGACAACTGAGTTGAAAACAGCCCTACTGACCAATCCCTGGGTTCTGGAGCATCAAACTGAATTGACAATGAATGAGGGACTGGCTTGGAAAGGGACTAAACTTTATGTACCCGTAAATCTAAGACAAATGGTACTAAAGCGTAGCCACGACTCGCAGTTGGGGGGACACTTCGGTTTCTTAAAAACCCTACATTTAATCAGAAGATAGTTCTGGTGGCCAAAAATGAAACCTGACGTCAAGGACTATGTGAAAAGCTGCTCAATTTGTGCCATGATGAAACACAGAACTGAGAAACCCCCTGGCCTCCTCCAACAAGTAGCTGAATCAACACAGCCGTGGGAAGAAATCGCAATGGACTTTATCGTAGAATTACCTGATAGTGGAGGCACTACAATCATTTGGACTGTTATTGACTTATTCTCTAAGCAGGTCCACTTTACAGTCTGTAAAAGACTTCCATCTGCAAAAAAATGCTTGCAAAACTGTTTGTGAAGCATATCTATAGGCTACACAGAGTACCTTGTAGAATAATCTCAGACAGAGGGGTATAGTTTACTGCTAAGTTCTGGAGGGAGTTTTAAGGTCTATTGGGTCATTACAAAGGATATCAAAAAGCAGGCGGACAAACATAGATCCCTCCAACCACTGTTTACAGTAGGAGACAAAGTATATTTGTCAACAAAATATCTTAGATTGAAACTTCCTAGTAAAAAGTTGGGGCCTAAATTCTTAGGTCCATTTCCGATATCAAAAATAATCAATCCAGTCACAGTCCAATTCAGTCTTCCCCGGTTATTGGGAAAAATACATCCAGTGTTTCATAGTAGTTTATTAAAACCAGCTTATCAATGATAAGACCAATACCAACCGCACCCCCTAAACCTTTAATCGTACAGGGTGAGACACATTATGAGATCAAGAAAATCCTCGATTCTAGATTACACCAAGGACGATTATGATTCTTGGCATTGTGGAAGGGTTACCCTGGATCGGATGCTACTTGGGTTAAAAGTTGCAATGTACATGCAGATAGGTTGATTAACAAATTCCATGAGGAATTCCCCAACAAACCGAAGGATCCTTTTGGAGGGGGGAGAGGGGGTTAAGGATATCGCATTAACTTCTGGTTGTATTTTGTTTCTTTTTCTTATAGGAGCTGAAGTTCTCAAGGGGGGATGCCTGTCAGCTATGGAATCCTTATTAATCGCTGCCACATAGCTTGAGAAAGTGGGTGATATTAATTGAGTAGCTCTTAGTAGACAAAATATAATTCTTTTGATAGTTCAAGGTCAAAGAGTGTGGCGGAGAAAGAATTGGAATTTACTTTGGGATTGGTTCATGTGATGTGATGATGAGTAAAAAGGGGATGGTTTGTAGGTTGGGACACTGTGGGAAGTCCAGGAAACATTTAGTTTCGGAATTCCACAGATGTGCCAGGTGCTATTCTAATAAAAGTACTTTTGAGATTATGCTTGTCTTGGAGTTACTGACAGGAATGGATGTTCCCTGGAACTCTGACATTGCCTTTGTGCCACGCCCTGGGTCCTCCCCCCCTTATTTAGTATCATAATTTTGAACAGCATCAATGGTCATAATGCAAGGACTACCTGTAATCAATACAGGAATACTAAATGTCTACTACCATACATAGCCAAAGACAGAATGGAGGAAATCACCCTTTCACAAATGTATCTGAAGTGCCTCCTGATTTCACTGCCATTAAATTCTTGGCTTCCTTGATGACAATTTCCAACATGCCTCCTGATGGTGCTTGTGAGGTTGACTTCTTTTCTTTCTTTGAACTCTTCTTTCCTTTAGAAGAAGGAAAACAAGAATGGAGAAATATATGACTATATGAAGCTTCCATATTTTGCACTGTATCCTATCCTAAGGTTAAAAATCAATACAAATCAAACCATGCCTCTTAACCAAGCACAAATATCTCTGTACTAATAAGAGGCAACATTTTACACTATGCAACCTTATCTACATTATTTGTCCCTCAATGATTTCAAATAATTTTTAAAAATGCAGCTTTTCAGAAACACATATGCTCATTAAAAAATCTGTTCACTTAACATACCCCAGGCCAATACAATGAAATTTAAGTGTATACAAATGTTTTGAAGAAAAAAATAGCTTTTGTAATTTCTAATATGGACAGAAACCATGAAAAGGAGTTGTTCAAAATCTCTGCACAGACCACACAAAAGCCTGGATCTTGAGGTCTTGAGGGTTATATGACATAACATGAGCGCTAGTTCTTGCATGAGTATCTAGAATGGATTTATGCTCCAAACCAGATGCAACTTCAACATATATTTATGGCCCAAGATCAATCACAATAAAAGACCAGTATCTAATAACTATAAAAGGAAAATTTTAAATTACAAATACTGTAAATCAAAAAACAATTAGCAGCTTATAGTTAATAGCATGAAGCATTTCTAACAGCTATGGGCTATTGATGAAATTTTGCAACCTTCTTAGAGGTTTTTGAAGAATGGTTACTTAGGAGAAGGATAATGGCCTCCTGGTCACAATAGCAATTAGAGTTATTAATAGTTGGACCTATTGAGAACCCAGATTGCTGGGGCAATATGCTGACTCTGTAAACCACTTAGAGAGGGCTGTAAAGTACTGTGAAGCGGTATATAAGTAAGTGCTATTGCTATTAAACTTGAAATACAATTTTTGGTTAGGAAAGTGATGCTTTTCATTTTCTACAACATTCTGTTTATTATATTTTAACAATGGATGGATGTCATAAAAATAATAAAAAGCAAAAAAGGTCCAAAATAAATCCTATCTCACAAAGTGTTTATTTAAAAATTGGTCAACACATCCTCAGATCACTAACTTATCATTTTTTTTCTCCTTCCATTAAACCATGTCTGAAAAGTAGATTGCCTATGAATCTCAGAAACCTTCTCTCTGTTTCTCAAGCCTTTGCTGAATTTGGATGGTACAGCTGACCTACTTATCAGTTGTTCTCAAGACTCAGTCCTGAAACTTGGTCACCCTAAGATAAGCAGACACATGGGAATTTTGAGTAGAAATAATTGGCAGGCTTTTGCAGAATTTTGCATATAGTGAAAATCTCAAATTTGTTACCCAACAAGATGACATTATAAGAAAATGCTGTTTAATAGGCAGCTAATGAATTTACAGCTAGCAAATCCTGCCCTTGCTTCCAAAAGATGTGTTGAAGATGAATAATATAGAAAGATGAAATGATTTGTGGTTTCAAATTCTTTTGGAAAGTAGTAAACCAATTTGAACAGCAACAAATGCAATATTTTGCAGCACTGGATTTTTGTTCCTAAGCTCATGAATTAAAACAATTCAAGGGAAACATTGCTGGATGCATCAAAAGGATTCTTTTTTTTACCTTGAATCTCTCCCAGGGGAAGTGTTAGGTTCCTCTCAGGTGGGGTGTACCGTAAAGCAACTATTATTTCTCCTTTGTACTGCAGCCCAATTTCAGTGGCAATCTCCATCTAAAACAAGAAAGTAAAATAGAAGTAAGTCTTGTTTATTAATATTCTATTCACCTTCACTTTTAGAATATGTTGCACATTATTTTGCGGTATACATAGGCACAGCAAATTAAAAGAGAAGTATACCAATGAAAATGAGCTTCAAATGACCAAACCTCTACTTCCTACACTCTGTGAGTTTCCAGCAAGGAAGTAGGTAGGTTTTTTTTATTTCTTTAAAATTGTCATAAAATTGAGTTCAAGCCACTCACAGTAAAGTTTTCCAATAGTTCTTTTATTCTTGTGTTATTCAAACAAAGAACAAGGCAAGCGTGCAATTAAGCTTAAATATAAAGTCCCTTTATATTTGTACTTGTCTAATTTCAAAGTTATCTTACTACAATAAGCTATGCTCAACAAGGCTATTCAGATTACTATGCCCAACAAGGCTATTCAAATAATTGTGGCCAACAAGGCTACTCAAGTTGCTGTAAGTATTGCTACCCAACTAGGCATTCACAAAATACTCACATACACTCTCAACACAGGTGATCAGATGGTATTAAGAATGGGCTGGGAAGGACTTCCGGTTTGTCGGCTTCACGAGCGGCAGGGATTTGCAAAGCTGCGCGATCCCTGCTGCGCTAGCCGCTTTTGGTGCTCCGATCCGGACGGGTCCGGAGCAAGGCTGCCCTGCAGGGGCAGCTGAAGATAGGGGGGATCCGGAGAGGGGTTTGGGGGTGTTGCAGACCCCCTCCCCGGCCGGCAGAACCCCCTTTTCCCAAGACGGTGCAGCGGCGGTCCACAATGGCCGCCACAAAGAAGCTGGCAGCTGGGTAAGAATGTGCAGGAGGAAGTGGAGAAAGTTTTTGAAAAGAGAAAGTTTTTCTTGGTTCCCAGGACTCTAAGACATATTTAACAAAATTCCTGAAAATTATGACTTTCTGAATGATACCTTCTAAAAGAGAAAAAAAGCGGCAGTTTGGTGGTGCTGAAAGGAAAGTTTACTCTCCTTCCCTACGGAATTAATAAGCTGATATTAAGAAACCTATTTTTTTTAGGTAAAAACTGGATTTAAGTGATGAGTGGGAAGGGAGAGGACTAAAAAAAAAATATTCGTATGCTAAGACTTTGTTAGGAGATGCCTTAAGGATTTGAAGACTGAAATATATTGCAATAAGACTTTAAGAAACAGATTTGGACTTTCTTTTTTTCTGATTGATACTACCTCAGGAGGAGAAAGTGAGAACTCTGCCTTGGTTTGGACTGATTGATAACTTTGGGACTGTTTTATTTTTTTTGGAATATTCTGGTTGTTGTAAGAAGAAAGAAGGGGAAAAGAAAAGAAAAGATTTATAATGCCTTTTTCTGTTGAGGAACTGAGAAAAGAATATGAGCAAGCAAAAAAAAAAAAGGTAAAGATGGTGTGAAAGAAGCCTTCCTTTTTTTAGAAATGGCGCTTATTAACTATCAACAAACATTACAACAGATGAAGACAGCAGAAGAAGAAGAAGCCATTTTTAATGAATCTCAGAATTCGACCAAGAAAGAAGGAAGAGGGAAAGGAAGAGAAATAAAGGACTTAAGATTTAAAACAACATTTAAGAAAGGGAAAAATAAGGTGAAAATCAATATAATGATAGAAAACAAAAGGGAAAAGGAACACGACAGAGAAGGGAAGCCAGTAAGGCAGAGGCTAGAAGAAGGGGGGGTAGAAAGGTTTGTTGGGAGAAGAAAGGAAGGGAAAAGGTGGAGAAAAGCTACAAAGTTTTGAAACTAGACGGGAAAAAAAGAATCTTTTTTAGGGATAAAGGGTAAAGTATAATTTTTTCAAAAAAGATTTTGCAAGGTACATAAGATGATATTGTAGCATTGTATTAGAAATAGAAAACTTAAATGGTTTAAGAGTTGATAAGAGATTAAAGTGTTGAAATGTTTAATAATGATTGGTTTTAAAATTTAATAATATGAGGGTAGGCTTAGAATATTGAGTTTTAATTAAAGAGTTTAATAAGATTATGGTATTGATGTTATTATAAAATTTTTATTATAGTATTTGTTTTTTGGACAAGGCAATGGGAATGTTATAAGATGCAATATTTAGATCTATTGTTTAACTATGTATTTAATTATTTTGGATAATAATCTGTAGTTTCTTCCCCAAACCCCAAAAACTTTAACCTTAGACTGTCTACTATTGACCTCACCCCTTTCCTAAGAGGCCTGTAGGGAGCGTGCATAAGCGCACCAACGTGCCTACCGTCCCTGTCCTATTGTTTCTCTTATTCTTTTATTTTTCTTATATGTACCCATTTCATGTATTCACAACTATGTATACATTTATACTTATTATCTTGTAAACAATTGGCAAATCAAATAAATAAAATAAATAAATAAATAAATAAATAAATGTACTATTTAGATAGAACGTACCAAGCAGAATCGGATTGGGTATTGGGTGTTATTTTAAATGTTAATTTGATTAATTTAGGGGGGAGATAGAAAGGCATCATACTCTGATTAGTGATTTCAGGAGAAACTCTTTTTTTTTTTATAAGGAACGAGAAAAAGGGACAATAAAGAATGGACAAAAGATACAAATATAATGACTCAAATTAAGATGATTAATTAAGATAGAATTAAGAAGAGTGAAATGTGTGGAGAAGTTAATATAGAAGATTCAGAATGGTAAATAAAATAAGTAATGACATGTAAGATGAGCATGAATATAACCGAAGTCCATGAAGAGAGATACCTGGGGCTAAGTTACTTTCCAAAAAGATTTTTTTTATGTGTTGTGTGTTGTGTGTATATGTTTTTTTGGGGGGAGAATTAATAAAACCTTGCAGAAATATAGAATGAGAATAATGGTAACTAAGTCAGAAAGAAATAGATGAAATAATAATAATGAAATTGAATAAGAGTAAAGAGAAGTAAAGAGAAATTGGATAAGAGGTTTTTGTATGTTTATATGGAAATGGTTTAAAACAGAATTATAGTGTATAAAATAAGGTTTTATCTGACTTGTTAAATTTATAATGGAAAAAGGTTTAAGCATGTAATGGTTAATGATGATTTGTGTGTTTTTGAAAAATCAATAAAACTTGTTTAAAAAAAAAAAAGAAGAATGGGCTGGGAAGCAGACTCAGAGCGTCTCC